>CAUYSK010056185.1:0-12279 GCA_963575035.1 Avahi laniger
GAAAGCAGCTAGACTTGCCCCAATTTACACAATAACACAACTTTGGGAAAGAAAGCAGTGGGCAGAGTCTTCACTCAAACCACTAAGAAAACATATTCTATGAGAGAAAGCAGCTAGACTTGCCCCAATTTACAGGAGAGCACAACTTTGGAAAAGAAAGCAGTTCCAGTGTCTGTACTCAAACAATCATAAGAAAGAAGAATATTTTGCATTATAATTTTTTTCCATATGGGCCCAAAGGAGCTTGAGAGTCAAATGCACACATTCTTGACTGAAAGCAGCTACTCTTTCCCCAAATTTCAGGATAGCGCAAGTTTGGGAAAGAAAGTACTGGGCAGATTCTGTACTCAAACACCCATAAGAAAGCAGAATTCTTTGCTTTAAAAGTTTTTCCCCTATAGTCCTAAAGCTGCTACAGAGACAAACAAGCACATACTCTGAGAGAAAGCAGCTAGACCTTTCCCAATTTACAGGAGACCACAACTTTGGGAAAGAAAGCAGAGGACAGAGTCTGTACTCCAACACCCATAAGAAAGCAGAATTCTTTGCATTAAAAGTTTTTCCCCTGTATGCCGAAAGCACCTCCAGTGACAAATGTGCACATTCTCTGAGAGAAAGCAGATAGACTTGACCCAATTTGCAGGAGAGCACAATTTGGGAAAGAAAGCAGTGGGTAGAGTCTGTATTCAAACAACCATAAGAAAGGAGAATTCTTTGCATTATAAATTGTTCCCCTCTGTGGCCAAAACTGCTACAGACACAAACGTGCACATTTCTGAGAGAAAGCAGCTATACTTTCCCCAATTTAAATAAAAATACACTTTGGGAAAGAAACCAGTGGAGCAGAGTCTGTACTGAATAACCCACAAGAAAGCAGAAATCTTTGCATTATAAATTTTTCCCCTATAGGACCAAAGCTGCTTCAGAGACAAAAGAGAACATTATCTGAGAGTAGCAGCTAGAGTTGCCCAAATTTACAGGATAGCACAAGTTTGGGAAAGAAAGGAGTGGACAGTGTCTGTACTCAAACCCCCATAAGAAAGCAGAATTCTTTGCGTTATAATTTTATCCAGTATAGCACCAAAGCTGCTACAGAGACAAATTCACACATTCTCTGAGAGAAAGCAGCTAGACTTGCTTCAATTTACAGGACAGCACAACTTTGGGAAAAAAGCAGTGGGCAGAGTCTGTACTGATACACCCATAAGAAAGCAGCATTCTTTGCATTAAAAGTTTTTCCCCTCTATGGCCAAAGCTGCTACAGAGGCAAAGGCGCATTCTCTGAGACAAAGCAGCTAGACTTGCCTTAACAGACAGGAGAGCACAACTTTGAGAAAATAAGCAGTGGGCAGAGTCTGTACAGAAACACCCACAAGAAAGCAGAATTCTTTGCATTATAAGTTTTTACGCTATAGGTCCAAAGCTGTTACAGAGACAAACGTGCACATTCTCTCAGAGAAAGCAGCTAGACTTGCTCCAATTTACAGGACAGAACAACTTTGGGAAAGAAAGAAGTGGGCAGAGTCTGTGATTAAACCCCGAATGAAAAGCATAATTATTTGCATTATAATTTTTCCAATAAGAAAGCAGAATTCTTTGCATTATAATTTTTTCCCCTATAAGACCAAATTTGCTACAGACAGAAATGCGCACATTCTCTGGGAGAAAGCAGATAGAGTTGACGAAATTACAGGATAGCACAAGTTTGGGAAAGAAAGCAGCGGGCAGAGTCTGTAACCAAACACCCATAAGACAGCAGAATTCTTTGCATTATTATTTTTTCCCCTATAGGACCAAAGCTGGTCCAGAGACAAACGTGTACATTCTCTGAGATAAAGCAGATAGACTTGCCCCAATTTACAGGAGAGCAAAACTTTGGGAAGGAAAGCAGTGGACAGAGTCTGTTCTCAAACAATCATAAGAAAGCAGAGTTCTTTGCATTATAAAATTTTCCCCAGTGGGGACAAAGCTGCTACAGGGACTAAAGCACACATTCTCTGAGAGAATGCAGCTAGACTTGTCCCAATTTACAGGAGAGCACAACTTTGGGAAATAAAGCAGTGGGCAGAGTCTGTACTCAAACACCCATAAGAAAGCAGAATTCTTTGCAGTATAAGTTTTTCCCCTATAGGGCCAAAGCTGTCGCAGAGACAAATGCGCACATTCTCTGAGAGAAAGCAGCTAGACTTGCCCCAATTTACAGGAGAGCACAACTTTTGAAAAGAGAGCAGTTGGCAGAGTCTGCACTTAAACACCCATAAGAAAGCAGAATTCTTTGCATTATAATTTTTTCCCCTATAGGCCCAAACCGGCTGCAGAGACAAATGCTCACATTCTCTGAGAGATAGCAGCTAGACTTGCCTCAATTAACAGGAGAGCAGAAGTTTTGGAAAGAAAGAAGGGGGCAGAGTCTGTACGCAGACACCCATAAGAAAACGGAATTCTTTGTATAATAAGTTTTCCCCCTATATGCCCAAACCTGTTACAGAGACATACGCTCACATACTCTGAGAGAAAGCAGCTAGACTTGCCCCAATTTACAAGAGAGCACAACTTTGGGAAATACAGCAATTGGCAGAGTCTGTACTCAAACACCCATAGGAAAGCAAAATTCTTTATATTATAAATTTTTTTCCTATATGCCCAAAGCAGCTCCAGAGACAAACACACATTCTCTGAGAGAAAGCAGGTAGAATTTCCCCAATTTGCAGGATAGCACAAGTTTTGGAAAGAAATCAGTGGGCAGAGTTGTGCCAAAACACTCATAAGAAGGCAGAATTTTTTCCATTATAAGATTTTCCCCTTTAGGGCCAACGCTGCTACAGAGACAAAGGCTCACATTATCTGAGAGAAAGCAGATACACTTGTCCCAATTTACAGGAGAACACAGCTTTGGGAAAGAAAGCAGTGGACAGAGTCTGTACTCAAACAACCATAAGAGAGCAGAATTCCTTGCATTATAAGTTTTTCCCCTATAGGGCCAAAACTGCTACAGAGACTAACGCGCACATTCTCTGAGAGAAAGAGGCTAGACTTGCCCCATTTACAGGAAAGCGCAACTTTGTTAAAGAAAGAAGGGTGCAGTCTGTACTCAAACACCCATAAGAAAGTAGAATTCTTTGCATTATAATTTTTCCGCACTATGTCCAATGCACCTCCAGAGACAAATGCGCACATTCTGTCAGACAAAGCAGCTAGACTAGCCCCAATTTGCAGGATTGCATAAGATTGGGAAAGAAAGCAGTGGGCAGAGTCTGTACTAAAACACCCATAAGAAAGCAGAATTCTTTGCATTATAAGTTTTCCCCTATAGGGCCAAAGCTTCTACAGAGACAAACGCTCACATTCCATGAAAGACAGCAGCTAACTTGCCCCAATTTACAGGAGAGAACAACTTTGCGAAAGAAAACAGTGGGCAGAGTCTGTACTCAAGCACCAATAAGAAAGCAGAATTCTTTGTATTATAAGATTTTCCCCTATAGGCCCAAAGGAGCTCGAGAGACAAATGCGCACATTCTCTGACAGAAAGCAGCTACACTTGCCCCAAATTGCAGGATAGCACAAGTATGGGAAAGAAAGTAGTGGGCAGAGTCCGTACTCAAACACACTATAAGAAAGCAAAATTCTTTGCATTACAAGTTTTTGCCCTTTAGTCCTAAAGCTGCAAAAGAGGCAAACGTGCACATTCTCTGAGAGAAAGCAGCTAGACTTGCTCCAATTTACAGGAGAGCACAAGTTTGGGAAGAAAGCACAGAGCAGAATCTGTACTCAAACACCCAAAAGAAAGCAGAATTTTTGCATTATAAGTTTTTCCCCTATATGCCGAAAGGAGCTCAAGAGACAAATGCGCACATACTCTGAGAAAAAGCAGCTAGACTTTCCCCAATTTGCAGGACAGCACAAGTTTAGGAAAGAAATCAGTGGGCAGAGTCTGTGCTAAAACACCCATAAGAAAGTAGAATTTTTTGCATTATAAGATTTTCCTCATTAGGGCCAATGATGATACAAAGACAAAAGTGAACATTCTCTGAGAGAAAGAGGCTAGACTTGCCCCAATATACAGGAGAGCATAACTTTGTTAAAGAAAGCAGTGGGCAAAGTCTGTACTCAAACACCAATAAGAAAGTAGAATTTATTGCATTAAAAGTTTACCCCTGTAGGGCCGAAGCTACTACAGAGAGAAAAGTGCACATTTTCTGAGAGAAAGCAGCTAGACTTGCCACAATTTACAGGAGAGCACAACTTTGGGAAAGAAAGCAGTGCGTAGAGTCTGTACTCAAACACCCATAAGAAAGTAGAATTCTTTGCATTATAAGTTTTTACCCTATATGCCAAAAGCAGATCCAGAGACAAATGCGCATATTATCTGAGAGAAAGCAGGTAGACTTGCCTCAATTTGCAGTACAGCACAAGTTTGGGAAAGAAATCCGTGGGCAGAGTGTGTACTGAAACATCCATAAGAAAGCAGAGTTCTTTGCATTGCAAGTTTTCCCCGTATAGGTCCAAAGGTGCTACAGAGACAAATGCTCACATTCTCACAGAGAAAGCAACTAGACTTGCCCCATTTTGCAGGATCGCAGAAGATTGGGAGAAAAAGCAGTGGGCATAATTTGTATTCAAACAACCATTAGAATGCAGAATTCTTTGCATTATAAGTTTTTCCCCTGTATGCCCAATGCAGCTACAGAGACAATGCGCACACTCTCTGAGAGAAAGCATCTAGTCTTGCCCCAATTTTCAGGATAGCACAAGTTTGGGAAAGAAAGCAGTAGGCAGAGTCTGTATTCAAACAACCATAAGAAAGCAGAATTCTTTGCTTCATAATTTTTTCCCTATGGGGCCAAAGCTGCTACAGAGACAAAAGTGCAAATGCTTTGAAAGAATGCAGGTAGATTTGCCCCAATTTACAAGAGAGCACAACGTTGGGAAAGAAAGCAGTGGGCAGAGCATGTACTCATACACCCATAAGAAAACAGAATTCTTTGCATTACATATTTTCCCCTATAGTCCTAAAGCTGCTGCAGAGACTAATGCGCACATTCTCTCAGAGAAAGCAGCTAGACTTGCCCCAATTTACAGGAAAGCACAAATTTCAGAAAGAAAGCAGGGTGCAGGGTCTGCACTCAAAGCAGGATAAGAAAGCAGATTTCTTTGATTTATAAGTTTTTCCCCTGTATGCCCAAAGCAGCTCCAGAGACAAATGCGCACATTCTCTCACAGAAAGCAGCTAGACTTGCCCCAATTTGCAGCATAGCACAATTTTGGGAAAGAAATCAGTTGGCAGAGTCTGTACTGAAACACCCAAAAGAAAAGAGAATTCTTTGCATTATTATTTTTTGCCCTATAGGGCCAAAGCTGCTACAGAGACTAAGTGCACATTCTCTGATAGAAAGCAACTAGACTTGCCCCAATATACAGGAGAGCAGAACTTTGGTAAAGAAAACAGTAGGCAGAGCTTGTACTCATACACCCATAAGAAAGTAGAATTCTTTGCATTATAAGTTTCTCCCCTATAGGACCAAAGCTGCTACAGAGACAAACACTGACATTCTCTGAGAGAAAGTAGCTAGACTTGTCCCAATTTTCAGGATAGCACAACTTTGGGAAAGAAAGCAGTGTGCAGAGTCTGTACTCAAACACCCAAAAGAAAGCAGAATTCTTTGCATTATATGCTTTTCCTGTATAGTCCTAAAGCTGCTACAGAGACAAACGCGGACATTCTCAGCGAGAAAGCAGCTAGACTTGCCCAAATTTACATTAAAGGACAAGTTTGGGAAATAAAGCGGAGGGCAGAGTCTGTACTCAAACACCCGTAAGAAAGCGGAATTCTTTGTATTTAAGTTTTTCTGCTTGAGGGCCAAAGCTACTACAGAGACAAACGTGCACATTCTCTTAAAGAAAGCAGCTAGTCTTCCCTAATTTACAGGAGAGCACAACTTTGGGAAAGAAAGCAGTCGGCAGACTCTGTACTGAAAAACCCATAAGAAAGCAGAATTCTTAACATTTGAAGTTTTTATCCTATAGAGCCAAGGCGGCTACTTAGACAAACATGCATATTCTCTGAGAGAAAGCAGCTAGACTTGCCACAATATACAAGAGAGCACAACTTTGTTAAAAAAAGCAGGAGGCAGAATCTGTAATCAAACACCAATAAGAAAGTAGAATTCTTTGCATTATAAATTTTTACCTATATGCCCAAAGCAGCTCCAGAGACAAATGCACATATTCTCTGAGAGAAAGCAGCTAGACTTGCCCCAATTTGCAGGATAGCACAACTTTGGGAAAGAAAACATGGTGCAGAATCTGTACTCAAACACCCATAAGAAAGTAGAATTCTTTGCATTATACTTTTTCCCCCTATAGGTCCAAAGCTGCTACAGAGACAAACGTGCACATTCTCTGAGGGAAAGCAGCTAGACTTCCCCAATTTACAGGAGAGCACAACTTTGGGAAGGAAAGCAGTGGGCAAGTCTGTAGTCAAACACCCATAAGAAAGGAGAATTCTTTGCATTATAAGTTTTCCACTATAGGTCCAAAGCAGCTACAGAGCCAAATGCTCACATTCTCTGAGAGAAAGCAGCTAGACTTGCCCCAAATTACAGGAGACCACAACTTTGGGAAAAAAGCAATTGGCATAGTCTGTACTCAAACACCCATGAGAAAGCAGAATTCTTTGCATTATAAGTTTTGCACCCATAGGCCCAAAGGAGCTCGAGAGACAAATGCACACATTCTCTGAGAGAAAGCAGCAAGACTTACCCCAAATTGCAGGACAGCACAAGTTTGCAAAAGAAAGCAGTGGCAGAGTCTGTACTCAAGCAACCATAAGAAAGCAGAATTTTTTTCATTAGAAGATTTTCCCCTATATTCCTAAAGCTGCTACATAGACAAATGTGCACAGTCTCTGAGAAAAAACAGCTAGAGTTCCCCTATTTGCAGGAGAGCACAAGTTTGGGAAAGAAAGCAGGAGGCAGAGTCTGTACTGAAACACCCAGAAGAAAGCGGAATTCTTTGTATTATAAGTTTTTCCCCTATAGGGCCAAAGATGCTACAGAGACAAATGCGCACATTCTCTCACAGAAAGCAGCTAGACTTGCCCCAATTTGCAGGATAGCACAACTTTGGGAAAGAAAGCAGGAGGCAGAGTCTGTACTCAGACACCCATAAGAAAGAAGAATTCTTTGCATTATATGTTTTCCATGTATAGTCCTAAAGCTGCTACAGAGACAAACACAAACATTCTCAGAGAAAGCAGCAAGATTTGCCCCAGTTTACATTAGAGCACAAGTTTGGGAAAGAAAGCAGTGGGCAGAGTCTGTACTCAAACACCTGTAAGAAAGCGGAATTCTTTATATTATAAGTTTTTCCCCTTAGGGCCAAAGCTGCCACAGAGACAAACACGCACATTCCCTTAGAGAAAGCAGTTAGACTTGCCCCAATTTACAGGAGATTAAAACTTTGAGAAAGAAACAAGTGGGCAGAATCTGTACTGAAACACACATAAAGAAGCAGAATTCTTTGCATTATAAGTTTTTCCCCTATAGAACCAAAGCTGTTACAGAGACAAATGTGCATAATCTCTGAGAGAAAGCAGCTAGAGTTGCCCCCATGACAGGATAGCAGAAGTGTGGGAAACAAAGCAGCGGGCAGAGTCTGTACTCAAACACCCATAAAAAAGCAGAATTCTTTGCATTATAATTTTATCCTGTATAGGGCTAAAGCGGCTACACAGACAAGCGCGCATATTCTCTGAGATAAAGCAGCTGGACTTGCGCCAATTTACAGGAGAGCACAACTTTGAGAAATACAGCAGTGGGCAGAGTCTGTATTCAAACACCCATAAGAAAAGAGAATACATTACATTACAAATTTATTGCCTCTATTCCCAAAGCAGGTCCAGAGACAAACGCGCATTTTCTCTGAGAGAAAGCAGCTAGTCTTGCACCAATTTACAGCAGAACAAAACTTTGGGAAGGAAAGCAGTGGGAAGAGTCTGTACTCAAACAACCATAAGAAAGCAGAGTTCTTTGCATTATAACTTTTTCCACTGTGGGTCAAAGCTGCTACAGAGACAAAAGCAAACATTCTGTGAGAGAAAGCAGCTAGACTTTCCCCAATTATAGGAGAGCACAACTTTGGGAAAGAAAGCAGTGGGCAGAGTCCATAATAAACGCCCATAAGAAAGCACAATTCTTTGCATTCCAGGTTTTTCCCCTATAGTCCTAAAGCTGCTACAGACACAAACGCGAACATTCTGCGAGAGAAAGCAGCTATACTTACCCCAATTTACAGGAGAGCATAAGTTTTGGAAAGAAAGAAGGGGGCAGAGTCTGTACTCAAACACTCATAAGAAAGCAGAATTCTTTGCATTATAAGTTTTTCCCCTATAAGCTGAAAGCAGCTCCAGAGAGAAATGCACACATTCTCTTAGAAAAAACAGCTAGATTTGCCCCAATTTGAAGGATAGCACAAGTTTGGGAAACAAATGAGTGGGCAGAGCCTGTGCTAAAACACCCGTAAGAAAACAGAATTCTTATCATTATAAGTTTTTCTCCTATACGGCCAAAGCTGCTACAGAGACAAACGTGCACATTCTCTTAAAGAAAGCAGCTTGTATTTCCCTAATTTACTGGAGAGAGCAACTTTGGGAAAGAAAGCAGTTGGCAGAAGCTGTACTGAAACACCCATAAGAAAGCAGAATTCTTTGCAGTATAAGTTTTTATCCTATAGGGCCAAGGCTGCTACTTAGACAAATGCCCACATTCTCTGAAAGAAAGCAGCTAGACTTGCCCCAATTTACAGGAGAGCACAACTTTGTTAAAGAAAGCAGAGGGCAGGGTCTGTACTCAAACACCAATAAGAAAGTAGAATTCTTTGCATTATAAGTTTTTCCCCTATATGCCCAAAGGAGCTCCAGAGACAAATGCACATATTCTCTGAGAGAAAGCAGCTAGACTTGCCCCAATTTGCAGGATAGCACAACTTTGGGAAAGAAAGCATGGTGCAGAGTCTGTACTCAAACCCAAATAAGAAAGTAGAATTCTTTGCATTATACTTTTTCCCCCTATAGGTCCAAAGCTGCTACAGAGACAAACGTGTACATTCTCTGAGAGAAAGCAGCTAGACTTTCCCAATTTACAGGAGAGCACAACTTTGGGAAGGAAAGCAGTGGGCAGAGTCTGTACTCAAACACCCATAAGAAAGTGCAATTCTTTGTATAATAAGTTCTTTTCCTATAGACCCAAAGCTGCTACAGAGACAAATGCTCACATTCTCTGAGAGAAATCAGCTAGTGTTTCCCTAATTTACAGGTGAGCAGAAGTTTGGGAAAGTAAGCAGTGATCAGAGTCTGTACTCAAAAACCCATAATAAAGCGATGTTCTTTGCATTATAAGTTTTGCCCCCATAGGCCCTAATGAGCTCGAGAGACAAATGCACACATTCTCTGAGAGAAAGCAGCTAGACTTTCCCCAAATTGCAGGATAGCACAAGTTTGCAAAAAAAAAGCAGTGGGCAGAGTCTGTACAAACAACCATAAGAAAGCAAAATTCTTTGTATTAAAAAAATTTTCCCTATACTCCTAAAGCTGATACAGAGACAAACGGGCACATTCTCTGAGAGAAAACAGCTAGAGTTCCCCAATTTGCAGGAGAGCACAACTTTGGGAAAGAAAGCAGTGGGCAGAGTCTGTACTGAAACACCCATAAGAAAACAGAATTCTTTGCATTATAAATTTTTCCCCTATAGGACCAAAGCTGTTTCAGAGACAAACGCTCACATTCTCTGAGTGAAAGCAGCTAGACTTTCCCTAATTTTCAGGATAGCACAACTTTTGGAAAGAAATAAGTGTGCAGAGTCTGTACTCAAACACCCATAAGAAATCAGAATTCTTTGCAGTATAGGTTTTTCCTGTATAGTCCTAAAGCTGCTATAGAGACAAATGCAGACATTCTCTGAGAGAAAGCAGCTAGACTTGCCCTAATTTACTTTAGAGCACAAGTTTGGGAAAGAAAGCAAGGGGAAGATTCTGTACTCAAACACCCATAAGAAAGCATAATTCTTTGCATTATCAGTTTTTCCCCTATAGGGGCAAAGGTGCTACAGAGAAACGCTCACATTCTCTGACAGAAAGCAGCTACACTGCCCCCAATTTACAGGAGAGCACAACTTTGTTAAAGACAGCAGGGGGCAGAGTCTGTACTCAAACACCAATAAGAAAGCAGAATTCTTTACTTTGTAAAATTTCTCCTATATGCCCAAAGCTGCTCCAGAGTCAAACACGCACATTCTCTGAGAGAAAGCAGCTAGACTTTCCTCAATTTGCAGGATCGAACAATTTTAGGATAGAAAGTAGTGGTCAGAGTCCATAATGAAACACCCAAAAGGAAGCGGAATTCTTTAAATTATAAGTTTTTCCCCTATAGGCCCAAAGCAGCTCCAGAAACAAATGAGCACATTCTCTGAGAAAGCAAGTAGACTTGCCCCTATTTGCAGGATAGCACAAGTTTGGGAAAGAAAGCATTGGGCAGAGTCTGTACTGCAACACCCATAGAAAAGCAGAATTGTTTGCATTCAAAAGTTTTCCCTATAGGGTCAAAGCTGCTACAGAGACAAACGTGCACATTCTCTGAGAGAAAGCAGCCAGACATGCCCCAATTTACAGGAGAGCACAAGTTTGGGAAAGAAAGCAGTGGACAGAGTCTGTACTCAACACCGATAAGAAAGCAGAATACTTTGCATTATAATTTTTTACTCTATAGGGCCAAAGTTGCTACAGAGACAAACGGGCACATTCTGTGAGAGAAAGCAGCTAGACTAGCCCCAATTTTCAGATTCTCAAAAGATTGGAAGGGAAAGCAATGGACAGAATCTGTATTGAAACACCAATTAGAAAGCAGTATTCTTTGCATTATAAGTTTTTCCCCTATGCCCAAAGCAGCTGAAGAGGAAAGGCACACATTCTCTGAGAGAAAGCAGCTAGACTTGCCCCAATTTGGTGGATAGCACAAGTGTGGGAAAGAAAGCAGTGTACAGAGTCTGTACTCAAATAGCCATAAGAGAGCAGAATTCATTGCATTATAAGTTTTTTCCCTATAGGGCCAAAGGTGCTACAGAGACAAAAGTGGACATTCTCTGAGTGAAAGAAGCTAGACTTGCCCCAATTTACAGGAGAGCACAACTTTGGGAAAGAAAGCAGGGGGCAGAGTCTGTACTCAAACACCCATAAGGAAGCGGAATTCTTTGTATAATAATTTCCCCCTATAGGCCCAGAGGTGCTACACAGACAAACGCACAGATTCTCTGAGAGAAAGTGGCTAGACCTGCCCCAATTTGCAGGATCGTAGAAGTTTGGGAGGGAAATCATTGGGCAGAATCTGTATTCAAACAACCATAAGAAAGCAGAATTCTTTGCATTATAAGTTTTTCCAATACATACCCAAAGCAGCTCAAGAGAAAATGTGCACATTCTCTAAGAGAAAGCAGCTAGACTTTCCCCAATTTTCAGGATAGCACAAATTTGGGAAAGAAAGCAGTGGGCAGAGTATGTACTCAAACAACCATAAGAAAGCAGAATTCTTTGCATTATAAGTTTTTTCCCAATAGGGCCAAAGCTGCTACAGAGACAAACACGCACATGGTCTGAGGGAAAGCAGCTACACTTGCCCCAATTTACAGGAGAGCACAACTTCTTGAAAGAAAGCATTGGACAGAGTCTGTACTCAAACACCCATAAGAAAGCAGAATTCCTTGCATTATAATTTTTTCCTCTAAAAGGTCAAAGCTGCTACAGAGACAAAAGCGCACATTCTCTGACAGAAAGCAGTTGTACTTGCCCCGATTTACAGGATAGCACAGGTTTGGGAATGAAAGTAGTGGGCAGAGTCTGTACTCAAACTCTGATAAGAAAGCAGATTTCTTTGGATTATAAGTTTTTTTCCTATCTGCCCAATGCAGCTCCAGCGACAAATGCGAACATTCTCTCATAGAAAGCAGCTAGACTTGCCCCAATTTGCAGGATAGCACTAGTATGGGAAAGAAAGCAGAGGGCAGAGTCTAAACAAACACCAATAAGAAAGCACAATTCTTCGCATCATAAGTTTTTCCACTATAGTGCCAAAGCTTCTACAGACACAAATGCGCACATTCTCTGAGAGAAAGCAGCCCCAATTTACAGGAAATCACAACTTTGGGAAAGAAATCAGTGAGCAGAGTCTGTACTCAAATACCCATAATAAAGCAGAATTCTTTGCAGTATAAGTTCTTCCCCTATAGGCCCAA
>CAUYSK010056186.1:0-47497 GCA_963575035.1 Avahi laniger
CTTGTAGTCCCAGCTACTTGGGAGGCTGAGACAGTAGGATTGCTGGAGCCCAGGAGTTTGAGGTTGCTGTGAGCTAGGCTGATGCCACAGCACTCATCCCAGGCAAGAGAGTGAGACTCTGTCTCAAAAAAAAAAAAAAAAAAAAATAGAATATTTCTTTAAAAGAAGGGCAATATTATTTTAGAAGTAAGCTTCACCCAATTTTTAAGAGACAGATAATTTCAATCATAACTTATCTAGAGAATAAAAATGGGAGAAAACACTCACTGATTCTAATTCATTATATGAGACCAATATAACCTTGTTACCAAGATTAGGCAAAGATGATAAAAAAATAATTGCAGGAAAAAAAGAGAAAAGAATAAAGGGAAATGACTGGCTATTCTCTCATATTAATAAAAATTCAAAAGTCTTAGTAAATATTATTAACTTTAAACTAGCTGTATACAATAAAGATAGTGTTATGATCAACTTTGATGTAGCCAGAATCACAAGAGTAGTTTCATATTAGACAGACTATAAATGAAATTACTCACAGTAACAGAGTAAAGGGGGAAAAATCATTGTATTACATATAGAAAAATCATTTAACAAAACTTAACACTAATTTTAAAAAAACTCTTGGTGAACTAGGGGGAAAATCATCTCCCTTAATCTGATGCAGATTGTTATCAACTAACTGCAGCAAATAGCATTCTTAATGGAGAAATGCTAGAAACACTCATTTCGAATTAAGAATGAAATAATCATGCCCACTACTTAAGAATGCTTCTGTTCAACAGTGTCTTGGAGATCTGGTCCCAGATAAGAAAAGGAAGGAAAGAAGGAAGGAAGGAAAGAGAGAGGAAAAAAAGTGGAAGGAAGGGAAGGGAGGGAAAAGAAAAGGAAAGAAAGAAATTAAAGTCATACGACTGGAAAGGAAGAAATAAAACTCTCATTTTCTGTGTAGACTATATTATTATCTACACTGAAAGCCAAAAAAATTTATAGATAAATCGACATATGAGAGAGACAGGCTGAAGACCACTGGGGAAGCAATGGCGTTGGGATGTCAGTTATCCATACAGAGAAAACGAAAATGGATTCTTATCTCACTTCTACATGCAAAAATCATTCCTTGTTGGTAAAGAATTAAGAATAAAAAGAAAAGACAGTCAAATTTGTTAAATAATTTTACAGAAAAACATCGTTATAACTTCGGAATACAAAAGAATCTTTTAGACAAGACACAAAGAGCATAAGCCATAAAAGAAAATATTGACAAATTAAGCAATAGAAAAATTTAAACTTCTATTCATCAAAAGATATTTCAAATAAAATAAAAAACAAGCGATAAATTGGAAGAAGATATTTGCAATATGGAACTCAGTATAAAAATGGGGGAAACAGGTATTTCAAAAAAGGAGGAAGTATAAATAAAGGAAAAGCATGTAAGATGTTCAGCCCAATTAGTGATTCAGAAAATCCATGTTAAAAACCACAGTGAAATACCTTTTTACATTTACAAGATTGGAAAAAAAAAAAAAGAAGAAAAAGACAATGATTACCAAGTGTTAAGAAAGGGGAATGTGAATAGGATGTCTTATATACTATTAGCAGGAGTGTAAATTAGTGCAATCACTCTGAAAGTATTTCTTATTACTTTGGAAGGTTGAACATTTGAATACTAAAGAAATCATATAATGTACTCTTAGGTTTATTCTCTAAATCAAGAAAAATCCTTGCACATGAACATCAAGAAACATATACCACAATGCTTATTGTAGAATTCTTTAGCATAACAACAACAAAAAAATTTGCAACAGCCCAAAGAAGAAAAGATAAGTAAATTGTGTTATATTTGCACAATGGGAGAAGATTAAGCATAAATAAAAAAAAATGAATTACAGACACACACAAAAATGAAAAAAGGAATCCAGAAAAATTATCTTAATTTTGATACTATTTTTCAAAAAAAAAGCAAAATCAAAAAATATATTGTTTATGAATGTATATATGAACAATAAAAACATAGATAAAAAAATAAATAAAAAAACATAGATGAATATAAAGAGAGAGATTACTATATTAACATAATAATATGTGTAATATTTTATTATATATAATTTATATTAATATATATAGTTTAGGAAAACACACATAGAAAAACTATTGAAGATAGCAATTACTCAGGGGGAAGAGGCCAAAGAATGAAAAGGAAGGAACACATGCGTATGTACAATGTTGCCTTACTTAAATTGAGTGGCTAGTTTACAAATGTTTCTATTAATTATCAAACTTTGTAACATATAAACATATTACATATGTGCTTTTGCATGTAACAAATATTTTACTAAAAATAAAAGTAAAAAAATAATAAGCAATCATTCTTAAAAGCAGAGTAATGTTATGACTGAGAGAATGGGAAATAACAGGTGAAAAGAAAGTATAGAAAAAGCTCATACCAGAAGTTTTTGTTTTCACAGAGCAAGAAGTGAAGTCTTCTGAGAACAAAAAAGATGAGAGCAGTTAGGGGCTTCTGAGTGGTTTGTAGAGAAAGGAAGAAAGGAGCAAAGGAGATGAAAAGAAAGGGTAGAGAAAAGGACAGTGGGAGAGGAGGGGGGAAGAGCATGAGTTATTGTCAAAGAAATGAGTCTCCAAAGAAAATAGAGAGCTCCAGGAGGACAACTGAATTTAGAGCATAAAGTGTGAGAGATATATACTCAAGATGTCTTCCCTCAAAAATTGACTGTTCAGCCAGAGGAATGGAAAACAATTGATGATTAAGATGGAGATTGTCATAGAGGTCATGACAAAAAGTTTGAAAGTAAGAGAGGCTTTGGGATGTTCACTTAAATGGATTCATACCCTCCAGACTATTTTCAGAAATCCATTCTAAGGAAATAATCCTGAGTTCCAAAAAATCTTCATGCTTGATGATGCTCATTACATACAAAAATGAAAAAATATATAAACAAACTTAGTGTCCAATAACAGTGGAATGGAAAAGTGAACTATTTAATTTAGTTGATGACATCTATTTAAATTGATGATCATAAAGAATTTGAACACTTGAGTAGAATGCAAATTTTATGTAAAGTATCATTACAACTAAGTAAAAGGAACTATGCATAGAAAAAATGCACAGAAATACACTAAAATTTTGGAAGCCATTGTGTTTGAATACTTTGCCTATGGGTCATTTTTTCCTTTTATCTACTTTTTTGCATTGCCATATTGTCTTTAATAAGTACATACTAATTTTGAAACAGGAGAAAATTAGAAGATACATTTCTTAATGCTTTAAACTGGGTGGAAGAGCAAATAAACCAAAATGTAATTAAAGGATTGGCAGAAAATGATTGGGAAACCAGAAGACACAATGAGGGTCACCATGAAAACAGAATAGTTTGTATTAATAGAGGGTAAGGATATGGTAGGTTCAAAAACACTCTGAATTCCTATATTTGAGATATTGGAAGTAATTTTAAGTTCTAAGTTATAGCCATAAATGTGTATGGTTAAAATTGAAATATATGCAGACATACACGTAATTAATGTGAGTAGGAATGGATTTTGAAATGTGAGGTGGACAAAAAAAAAAAAACTATGAACCAAATGGGGATGATCAGGGTGAATGGACAAAAGCAACTTAAATGAGAATTAGCTAGGGTTATATTACTTTATGGTTTGGACTTCAACTAAATGACACAAATATTTGGTAGCATTTCCGTGATAAAGTAAATTATACTTAGGCATCAATTACAATCGAGATGGAAATGACCAATTTTGTGATGAATATATGAAAATAACCTGCTTAAGTTGTGCTGTATTTACCAGCATTTCCAATTGTATATGAATGCATCCTGGGTTCTCAAATAAATGGCCCTACTTTATGTTTGCTCTCCATGCACAAATTCCAACTTAGTTTCAAACTATATGTTTATATCTCAAATAAGCCTGGCCCAACTCATTACATAAATAAGGCCTAGTTGGTAAAGGACATTAATGCAATCTTCTTTGAAGGTGGCATTTTCCAAGAAGTCTTTTCCTATCATTAAATAAATTCTACTTTTCCTATCATACTAGTCACCAAGAGAAATATTTAAATTTTCCTACTCTAGTGACCAAGGGAAATATTTAAATTTTTCTCAGTTTCCACATATACCTCAGCCAAACTTCTACAGTAAAGTGTAATACAATTTTACATATGCTTTTTTGGTTTTATTACTAATGCTTATATTATTAAAAGCTAAATCTCAGTAAATTGATATCATCAATAATTTAGAAGAATCTGGAAACCTAAAATGTAATTGTATTGAGACACACTGCTCTTGTTAAGACTTAGTTCTGACCCAAGAAAGCCTCTTCCACTCTCAATGCCCCTCGCCCACTCAAACTCTTCGAAGCTCCCATAGTAACTTAGATATATTTCTACCTTTGTTCATACCAGAATCTGTTTATATGCCTACCTCTATTTTCCTATATAAACCCATTGAAGCCAAGAATATATTTAATGAATCTTTATATGTCAGCACCCATAAGAGCTCCTGGAGAATATTGTAAGCTCAATAAATATTTGCTTGAATGATTGAATGAAAGTAGGAATTAATGACTAAATAATTTCCATCTTGTTATTAGTGTTACCAAATTGCAGAATGTCTGTGGGGCAAGACTTGGTGTTTGGTTTCATATAAATTCATAGCACAGTAGTATATTCTAAAGAATTATAAAGTTCATACTTAATCTACACTGTTAATCCAAAAATCAGCCTTTATTTGAAAATTGTTTTTGGTACACCCTATATGTCTCAAAACATTATTATACCTCATGGTAAAACTTCTAATTATGTGTTCATAAATTTGTTTCTAACCTGTCAAGCATACATTGTTCCCCTTTTGCATATCCATTTTATTCTTAGTGAAATCACTGGATCCTATATTGTAAAAGCATGCTTTATTTCAGCAATAATTTAGCAGAGACAAATCCAGTGGTACATGGAAAGATGCTTATTACCTCCTGCACCTCAGCCTCTAGCTCATCTAACCTTTTTTCCAACATCTATGAAAAGAGGATCTCCCTCCTCTCCCATCTGTCTTTCTCAACAAAATGCTGTGGAAAGAGCAGTGAACTTCAAGCTCGCAGCCCAGGGATTTGGTCCCAGGGTTGTTACTACCTTGAGTCAATGAGACTTTGAATGCATACCCTGACTGCTCTGGGTCTCCATTCCCTCATGTATAAAATGAGGGTGTTGTACCAGATGATAATTGTAAACATAACTAGAAGCTCTATTTATTGAGCTCTTACTATATGAAGGAACTGTGCTATGTGCTTTACTTGCATTATCTCATTTAATTTTAATCCTCCAAATGCGTTTATAAGGTGTATCAGTCAAGGTCCAGCAGGACACAGATGGTACATATCAAATTGGGTAATTTGAGGAGAGCCTAATAAAGGAACCATATTAAAAAGGTGTGAGTAGGGTATTAGGAAACCACAAGGGACAGTGCAATGCCCCAAGGCTAGTACTGGAGAGGAACACGGTTCTGACCTCAGAAAGGGCACTCTGGGAAGGGAGCTGCTTGAGCTGTGGCTGGGATGCAGTCAGCCTGCAGGGACCCTGGGAACCAGCACCCTGATCTCACTGTACCCATTCTGGGCAAACCTAACAGAAAACAAGGGCCATTCTAAAACTATCCAAAACCTGCCACCAGAGGCACAGAGCAGGATAGAGAAAATAAAGAAGAGTGGATCTGAAGGGGTCAGCAGAAGATATCCAGGAATATCAACTATAGTTATGCTGATTTTATGCATAAGTTTAATGAAGTTTAAATAAGTTAGGTAACTTACTGAAGAGTACAATTAGCACAGGACACACTTAGTATTCAGCCCCTTGCTGTAAGGACTCCAGAGCCTGGGCTCTTAACTGTTCTTCAGCCCCTAGAGTAGTCCCATTTTGTCCTTCTAAGGTTAGAAACAGCCTCCAAAACGATCTGATTCAACTCTCTCTCTTAGAGAGGTTTGAGTGTGAAGTCTTTTTTTTTCGTATGTTTGAGACAAGGTCTAGACTAGAGTACAATGGCGTGATCACAGCTCACTACATCTATCTCCTAAGAGCAAGTGACCCTCCTGGCTCAGACTCCCAAGTAGCTAGGACTACAGATGCATGCCATCATGCCTGCCTAACTTTTTTAGTTTATGTAGAGACAGGATCTTGCTTTGTTGCCCAGGCTGATCTCAAACTCCTGGGCTCAAGGGATCTCTTCACTTAGGACATGAGCCTTGCAGAGATCTCACTCATCTTTGAAAAGCTAGTGGTCCGTGTGCTCATTCTTTGTGTTCCAGTACTATGGCTTGTATCCTGATATGTAATTTTGATTTACAACCCTGAATGAGTTGCTGGTTGGGACAAAGTTGTTAGACAGTCAAAGGGAGAGAACAGCATTTTTTACTATTAAAAATTTTTGTTTCTTCTGACGTGCTCTTCTAATTAAGCAAAATTAAATAATTTTTGTTTTCCAAAGGGTTGTCTGGTGGATAGCTTTGCTTGGGGTCAGGGGTGGGAAGTAGGGAGGGAAGTAAACCAATGATTGGATTTTCCAATTTCACGTGCTGGGATTAGAAGACAGACCAAGACTGTGTTAAATGTGTTCCAGCAGACTGTGGAAGAAGTGAGCAGAATGCAAGATGTTTATATCAAGTGAAACAAAAAACTAGTATTAAACATATTCTACAATATCCCTGTGAGGTCCTCAAGATAAGAAAAGGAAAGGAAATTCTCACAGAATAAGTAGTCAGAGGTTGTTAATTACTCCTCGTGTGAGAATTAAATTTGCTGAAGAGGGAAGACTGAAGTAATTATCTGAGGTCAAGGGGCCTATCCCCAATCTGTCTGCTCTTCTGTCAAATAGAGATAAAAGCCCCACTCAGGACTCTTAGTAATGGGAAACTCTTCCTGTACAAGCACTTCCTGACCTACAAACAGGTTGTGGTCCAAGAAAGCCTGAAACTCGGTTGTTGGAAATATGAAACAAATCTAAAAGTCAGAGTGTTATAAACTGTGACTCAGGGCTCGACCAACCTTCAACACCCATTTAAATCTGGAATCTAACTTAGAAAGGGTTGAAAAGGACTTCTGGGTATGAAACAAGAAGGAAGTAACAATACTGAGAAGTCAGCCCTCCCATCCCAGGTCAGGTCCTGAACCTGGCACGTTCTCACTGCCTCTTGGTGGCTACAATTTCAACACCTCAAGCCCAGGGCAAGAATGCAACCTGGAGGCTTTGGGCAGGCTGGACTGATGGCAAGTCAGCCATCTCTGTTACTAACAGGACTTAGGAGGCTGTTGTGGTGAACAGTCAGTGTTCTGACCCAGATATGCCTCACCTTGAACTCGAATGCTTTTTTTGTTTGCTTTTTTTACATCAGAGTGGGGGATAAAAGGTGGAAGAGTTACATTTTTGTTTCAATTGTTAGAAAAACTTCCCAATTTTAGTAGAATGTCTGCTCAGGAGTAATGAGGTACTCTGAGTTAAGAAAAAGAGCAATTTGATGACCTTTTCAAAGACTGTCACCATAGGCAAGGCAGGCCTGAGAGAGCACTCTCAGGAGAGAAAGTTCAGTTTGGGGTTCAGTTTTATCTAGTCTCTAACAATATCGAGAGATTGACTCTTCATAAGAAATCTTCAACAACCTGGGAACAGAACATCCATTTTCAAAAATGATTTTCCTGCCATTGAACCCTGGCTAAGCAGGGCTTTTCAGATTGCTGGGTAGTCATCAGCAGCTTCATCATGTCTTGGTAGTGGGTGAAAATGGGAATAGGGTGGAATAAAGGGGAAAATCTCCAGTGACCAGTGATGAACCCATCCTTAAGAGAACCTTCTCTTCAAACAGGCCCTGTATATTGAAAAATCAGCTTCTACTTTATGAGATTAGTGCAAGGAAGGGGCTCATATTTAGGCCCTTCAAATTTAAAGAACAGTGAACTTATCCCAAATTACCTTACAAATGAGTTTTGATTTAGTAATTTGCCCAGTAATTTCCCTAGACTGAGGAAGGGTTGAGGAACTTAAATAGGAAGAAAATGGTATCGGAACCACCTATCTTTTAGGATGTCCTGCTATTGTGGGGGAAAGTGGAGGAGCAGGAAAGTAAGAGAAGAGGAAGAAGAGAGGGAGAGAGGAAGAAGAGGGAGAGAGACAGAGACAGGCAACACCAGTTGCCTTCGTTTCCTGCAGAAATCCACCCACTATGAGCTGCTGTTGTTGCTTTGTTTATGCAAAGTTAGCCAGGTTGAAACAGAGGCAAAGAGCTGGGATCCACGCTAAAGAAGGCATACGCAAAAATAATTTTCTTTTAATTAAATGAAACTAACACCCGCGCGCACACACTCACACACACACACACACACACACACACACACACTCCACCGGGTCGGGGCAATCCCTGCCTGCAGACTTGGAAATGAAAACACGCCGAGGAGGGGCTGGTGGGAGGCCGCAGCAGCAGCGGGGAGCGTTGTCGGTGACCGAAGGAGCTCTGGTGAATATCAGGTTCGGATTAGTGACAACTCAGAAGTCACGCCGGCGGTTGGGGGATGGAAGTTTGCCAAGGTCTCCGAACGCGACGGAAGAGAGAGCAGCTTCCCCTGGCGCCGGGCGGAGCTGGGCGTACCCAGAGAGACCTCTGTCCCCGCCGGAGCGAGCCCGGCGCGCCAGCACCCCGCCCAGAGATTGAGTTTGTCAGCGATCATAAAATGGGAATTGATTATTCCAGCCACCATTGATTAGGGAAGAATGCTTACTGCAGCAGCGGGGAAAAGGTTAAGAGGAAATTGACCTTCTTCCTAGGTGACATAAAGTCATTAGGTAAATGAGATATTCACACAGGAGTTTTAAAAGGTCATGCTCAGTTTTTATTTGTAGCCTGGAGAGTCAACCCGGATTTCGGGTTTAGGGCAGGGACCCCGCGCTTCTGGACAAGTGGGCCGACACGAGAGAACTCTCTCGCTGCGCCGGGCAGGGCAAGGGTGGGAGGTGGGTTATTGTCTTGGGAGGATCGCCCTGGAGTTGGAGGCAGTCTCGGGCCCTGAGCTTTGCACCTCCTGGCTGACCCGGTGTGCGTCTCTGTGTGTGTGCGTGTGAGGGTGTCCCTCTGCGCTCTCTGCTTCGCACCGGAGAATCCTCGGTCTCAGTTACCCGTCAGCAAAGGGATATCAGGCAAAGGCGGACAATTAAAAACACTCACCCTACCAGAGCTGGCCATGTCTCACACAGAGCGAAAGTGTTTTGTTTTGGTTTGGTTTTTTTTAAAGGAGAGAGTGAGAGATATATTCATGCACATATTTATCCCTCTAATTATAGGAATTAATCCTCTTACTTATGACTAAAAGGTAACGTCGAAGGACGTCCCTTTGATGTCGTAAAGCACCATTTGTGACTCACATGCAGACTGATTAAGGAATAATTGTTGTTAAACGCTTTACAAGAGGAGAGTGTTTAATTGAGGGGCATTCGTAATTTTACGGCTTAGTACAAAATTAAACGTAATTAAAAACTCAGAAATTCCAACTGATTTTCCAATTATTTTTATTGTCTGAGCTAATTGTTACACAAGGGTATCACTTCTCCCCAAAGACATTAAAAAAAAAATGGCAACCATACCTTTTCCAGATATCTGCAGAAAGGGGATTCGGAGCTTTTTCCAGGTACAAGCCTGGTAAAGGACCTCCCTTCCTCACACCCCTCTCTCCGTCCCCCGCAATGCACCCCTCCTTCCCCCACGGTAATTAAGCGGTTCAGCCACTCTCCCCTCTCTCCGAGTTCCTGCAACACCTTGGGATGTGAGAAAGTGATGGCAGTTCTCTTCTGCAGATCATTACAGCAAAACTGGAAGTATCTGTAGAAGGCTGATGAATTTCTTGAAGTAACACTTGTCATACATGGCGGCAAGATTAAAAAAAACCTAAGTAAACACAGCTCTCTGGGGGCCATCCCTCGATGCTTCTGCCTTCGAGTGTGTGGCAGGAGGGAGGTAACACGCAAACACCGACTGAAAGTTGTTTATAAACGCGCTCACGAAGACGTACAGATGCACGCTGGAAACTTTCTTTTGCCTTGCACTTTTATTTATTTATTTATTTATTTATTATTTATGGCAAGGATGAGTATAATAAAGCTTCTCACATTCTGGACTTTTTTTTAAAGCTGGGATTGACAGCATAAAGCTAAGCTATCTTTGTATGTGGAGCCTCTTTTGATGTCCAAATAGACTTATTTAAATACATTAAAAGGTCATAAAAAGCGTTCCAGTGTTTTGCAAACGAAAACACGTCTTTACAGCTAGTCCAGAAGTGGCTCTGTTCTTTCCTATCAGACCGGACGGGAATCCTGGTGAAAAAAAAATATAAACAACATACAATTAGACAGAATATGAATTTGTAAATTTCGATTAATCAACTGAGATTATACAGCAATGGAATGTTTGTGCTTCAATAAATCTTTAATTTCTCTGCGATTTTAAGGATAGAGTCTTCAGCAGATTCAAGCTTTCTATCTGTCTTTCCCATCCACACTCCATAAAATAAACGACTGCCTCTGATCTGACGTGCCAGGTGAAAATGGGTAGAATTAAAACTGTCAATTTTGCTTCCAACTTGTGTCTTTCGATTGAGTTCGAAAGCTTTTAAAGGTAAAACGTGACGATCAGATCATTTATATGTATTATTTCTTTCTCTACCATAGAGGCTTTTAAGTAAAAAGAAAAAGTATTTGTATTTCCAAATTCATTTTCCCTAGAAGACTTCAATCTGCCAGGTAATTTGACGATTGACCCTGACGGTATGAGAACGTCTGCCTGCTGGAGCCCGGTTTACCGCAGTCGGGCCAAATACAGTGAAGTCCGGTTTTTCCGTTTTTCTATCCAAATGGTATATTTGGAGGTGAGATGTGGGTATATAAATTTGAAGCTTTCCAAGTGCTTCAATGCTATTTCGGAAAAGAGGTTAGGGTAGGCAGAGTTGAGGAGAAAGGCAGAAGGATCTCTTTGAAAGTTAGAAATGGTGAAAATGACATGTAATCCGATGTGGAAAATTGAGTAAAAGAGGCAGTGCACACTTTAGCTTAGGCAAAGATTGCTGAATCCTTTGAAGAAACTGACACGGATTTTCCAGAGATGGGGTGGGGGTGGGGGGAATCCTAGGGTGGGCATTTTATGTAAATGAGCATATTTGAAATGTAGTACAAATCCGGTATAGTAAAACTGACAGTTCTGACAGTATTGACAACATAAATATATGTTTGAACACTGCACTTTCAGACACTTAACCGATGAAGCAATAAAAAAAATTCGACTACAATATTTCAAATAATCGACATTGATGTTTTGATACATCATTTTTATACTCCAAATCAATCTATCACTCTGGGGCTGGTCAATTTTAAGTAAAAATGGGCTGCAATTATTTGCACCTTGGCTAATGATGACCTAATAACAGTCCTCAATTAATTACACCCGAACTGTGCTTTCTTCCTTCAGCGATGGAGGTGGGGGGCAATTCTTGGAGAACAGAACCTATGATTGTGTCACCCTCCCATCTCCTTTCTATTCTATTTTGCCATGAGGGGGTCTTTGTCTGGTTGATCACAGATATCACAGGCTGAGGTCCTCTCACCTGAACTAGCCACTTACTGGCTGTGTATTAGGGATATAGTCCTCATTTTTACTTTGCCAAGTCAAAACTACATTTTAGAAAACACAATCATAACTCTCCCTCAGACCCCATATCCTTTCCTCTGTTTCAAGGATTACATGGAAGAGATTTGCTCAAAGGGAATATTGGAAATTTCTCTCAGGCTCAGAGTGTGGTGAGAGAGAGAAAGAAAGAATGAGAATTTTAAGAAACTACGGATACAGCCAGTGCCAATCTAAAACACCAAGTCTGAGTTGAACCTCTCCCTCTGTCCCTAGCCCCTCTGACCTCTCCACACACCGTTTGAGTGTTTACAGGCTACTATTCAAAAAAAAAAAAAACACCCACAAATAAAGCCGATGACCGACAAATTGCGGGAAAGGAGGTAGGATGCTGGGGAGTACTGCATCCCCACGCGTGCTTCTTGCCGCAGACTCTAACTGTTGGCTTTCTCTTTTGTCCTGTGGGGTTTTTTCCAGTCCTTTCCCATTCCTCTCCAAATTTGGTGTGATGGAGAGGAGGGAGGTGCAGGGGATAACGTAGGTTAATAAAGGGAGAAAAAAAAAAAATCCTGGTCAGGCCTAGGATGCAAACTCGAGCCGTGCATTGTGAGGTACGGATCGGGCAGGAGGCCGTGGAAGAGCGCTCTCACCCCTACTCTCTCCAAGGCTGGGCGCCGCGCCGTTCGCACCCCTGTGAAACCCTCACCCCTCCTCAAATCCGCACTGAGACTGGGCCTTCGGACCTAAAACTTAGCTGGGCTCCACTAGCCCAGGATTCCAGTGTCTGCTTTCTTTCCTCCCAACTTCACAAATGCAGTTTTAAGCCCCTCAAACCACCGCCAGCTGAGTCGCTGGGACTTGAGCAACACCTTAGGCAACATTAAGATGCTAATCAAAGGCAATGGACGTGTGTGACCTAAGGTGGGTAAGCGGGTGGGGGCTAGAAGTCCGTCGCGAGAGCACCCGCTGGTTGCGAGGGTTATCAGCCTCTGGCCGGGTCGTACCAAGCCGTCTGCCCTGGAAGTGCAGGTAGAAACTAGAAAAATGGACTGCAGGGGGAACGAAAAGGGGGAAACAGAATCGAGATAGCGGAAGAGACGAGAGAAAGAGGAGCGAGGAAGAAAGAGAGGAAGAGAGCGCGGGAAGGAGGAAGAGAAAGCGAGAACGAGCGCTCGTCGCGTTTGGAGCCCCGCCAGATAGCGCTAGAGGGCTATTTATCGAAATCCTTTCTTTCTGCGAGATGGTGAAGCAGCTAAAATTGGGAGAAATAAGAAATGAGAGGGCAAAAGGAAAGAAAGTACAATGATTCCACTGTATCTGATTTTAAAAATAAATTGTAGGGTGTTTTATTGTTATTAATGTCTGTGTGTGGGGGGGTGTATGGTGGAAAGCCTAATTGGGAAAAGGACCAAACAACAACAGCAATAAAGTAAACAAACAAACAGATCCCCTTCTCTCCGTTGATCCCCCCAGGAAGAGAAAGAACAAAGTTAACAGGTAAGGAAGTAAGTGGAATTTTTTGTAGTCCAACTTTCAGAGCTGCTGGTTACACTGCTGGGAAGGTCAAGAACAGTTCACAAGGATGAGCGGAGGTTTATGGAGAAGAGATGTTTTTAAAGTAATAGATGGCTGCAAGGGGTGGGGAAGGAGAGACAAACACATTATTGGAAACGCCAAATAAAATATATATCAAAAATTCCAACTGTCAGCCAGCAGGTCTGAGCAGAAGACAGTCCCTCCGCCTTTGTCCCAGAGATGTTGGGCTCAGGGCTGTTTCTGCAGGGCCACAATCAAACTAAACTCCTTGAATGACAATTTAGAAATACTCTGGGAAGCTTGGAGACAAGAGCTAGACTACAAAAATTCACTGTGTCATTCAGAAGCCAAAGAAAAGTGCTAGGGATGGAAAAAGACGACCTGAGGACTGAGGTGGAGTCCAGAGAGAAAGGGAAAGAGAATAAAACAATTTTTGATCCCTTTTACTTGCTCAGTTTAGTAATGCAAGAAAGGAAACTTTTTTCAAATGATACTTTTTAAAAGTATTGATTTGGTTTTATCCTGAAATCCCTAGC
The DNA here is from genome assembly GCA_963575035.1 of Avahi laniger. NCBI lineage: Eukaryota > Metazoa > Chordata > Mammalia > Primates > Indriidae > Avahi > Avahi laniger. Next base: position 13,746 of record CAUYSK010056186.1, read on the forward strand.
ATTTCACACATGTAGCTTTTCATTTTAAAACTGCACTTTCCTTTTACCTAAAGGAATTTTTAAAATCAAGGTAATAAGTTATCTCTTTCTTCCAAACCAATAAATAGAACCTCCTCAAATAAAAATTAACCTTGAAGAGTTTTTAAAAATCTACTTAATCCAAAATATTCCAAATCAAAACATTAACTAAAGTTACAAACAAGATTAAGGTTGGATTTATTTGCTCCTCTAGCAAGGCATCAATTGTTCTAACTGTTGTAAGAATACAAAAAGGATTTAAACCCGGTGATTTTAATACACAGATTAACACTTCGGACCTCACAGTTCTGAGGAATTTGGCATTATCTGTGCTAAGGATTTATAACTTTCTAGAAAAAAAAGAAAAAGAAAAAGAAACAGCCACGCAAACTCCTTATGGAGTGTGGGCAAATTCACCTAAAACAGAGTCTGGGTTCATAAATGCTCGTTTCAAATTAAATACTGTCTATAAAGCCAATGACCTTCAAATTAAGGAACTATAGCGGGATTCAATTATTCTTTTTAAATCTTAAATGTTACCTATAATAGCTTTCCACGTTGAGTCAAAAAAGAAAAGGAAGAATAGAAAAGAAGCAGTTTTCAGAAGTCTTAGGGATGCTTCAATAAGAAAGAGGTGATTAAAAACAGACTCTCAAATTTGAGAGGCCCGATTCCTCCTCCCATTCATCCTCACCCGCGTGGTCCCCTCCCTTTCACCTCTTTTTTATGCAGTGCCCCCACCCCCACTCCAGAGCTAAGTAGCTGATTTGAGATTCTGAAGAAATAGGTTTCACCATCCATATTTGTTCTGGAGCACTTGTAAAATGCGATTTGTAGAGGGTCTTTAGCCTTCTGATTGTCTTTGAATTGTTTTTACTGAAACAGATCTTTTGCAGTTAATGAGTCCCCACGCAGCTGGACAGCTCCTCTCGGACACTGAGAACTCTAACCCTAAAATGACCCCAATTTGACACCGCAAGATGAAATTTTACCGCCTGTTAAAACCATTTCCAGCCTGGGCAGAAGAAACTGACTGTTGACGGAGGTGTGTGCCGACTCCTGCGACCCCCATCTCCTACCAGTCTCCTGAGCTTTCCCCACCTACTTTCCCTTCACCCCAAATGTGGGTGAGCAGATGAGCCTCACGGTCAGGGTGGGGGTGCCGAGGCTGAGAATGGGACATCAGCAAAATACCATGAGGCTAGACATCAGAAAGTGTAGGTACCCCACCCCTTTGGAATTGCTTCTATTGCACTGGAAAATTGGGAATGGGGGAAACCAGGAAATTCTTAAATGTTAGATGAGCCTTTTTCAGCTCTATTAATAAAACACCAGCAAGTTACTGATTAAAAGTAATAGCCCTTTGAATTCATCAGATTGACCAAGAATGGACACCCTGAATCAACTCCAACTTGATCTAATGTGTAATCCAGTACACTGGGATTGCTATTTTAAACTAACAATTTCATAAATGACATGCAACTGGCTAAGTAAAATCTCTTTAGTTGCAAATAATTTGAGGTCTCTCGCCTTAGACAATTCGCAAATTTTAAAAAGATACAGATTCCCTACAGTAGGACTGCACGTCTAACACTCTCACACTTCTTAACTAAAAGTCTTTGAAGTTAAAGATGATTTTTTTTACAGTATCTTAAAATGTCATTTCCCTCTCCCTTCTACACCTAACCAGATTGTCCCTGTTGTTTGCTTTAATGTAGTCAATAAAATGCAAAAGAAATTACAGAATATGCGGTGGGCAATGGAGTTCAGGCTAGAAATGCCTTCTGCTTTGCCCAAAGGATAGAAACACATAAAAATAAAAGTTTATAATTTTCTTCTTTTATAAAACCCAATATTATCCCTGGATAATCAATGCATTATTAGCTTAACAATTCTTTGAAAATATAGAAATCACCAATCTGTCTAAATTGCTTTTACTCAATTGCACTGCCACGGAAGAAACACCTTTTTTTAACGCTAGTTAAGTTTTTCTAAATGAAGGCTACAGGGATGCTAACTCACTTTATGGTATCACTATGAAAACAGAAGCGGTGGTAAAAGAAGCAGAGGGTGAATGTTGAATGCTTAAATTCTGCAATGCAGAGGTTTAGCATGAAGTTGATCTTTACAAAAGATGCGTTTATCAAGGAAATTGAGGAGTTTCTTTTAAAAAGAAAAGTAACTGGCGCGTACTGAACAGGGCATTAAAAACAACAATCCTATTTCCGACAATAAAGAAATTTAAATTCTTAAATTGAATTTAAGAACAATTGGAAGAGTAAAAACTGAATATAAACTTCTCAGCTAGCGGCGCAGCACCGGGAACTTGGACCCACCACCACCATCTCTACAAAGTCCAAAACCCTCTGCAGTGAGAGCTGAGAGGTATTCTCTCTCTCTCTCTCTCTTTCTCTCACTCTCTCTCATTTTCCCGGACCCGGCTAAACTGAATTCGAGTCACTGCCGCTTGAAATAAAATTCTGGAGACCAACTTTTTCTTTTCTTTTACGTCTTCTTTTCTTTTTTTACTCACCTTTTCTGATATGTCGATGAGCAACTCAGCAACAAATAAGAAGGATACTTTTAATCTTGGAGCTCTTCTGGGAAAAAAAGGCGGTGGAGGAAATACCCTCCCCCCCAACCTTTAGGTTTCATACCCGTCGGCTCTGGTAGGCTTGAAGCCGTGGTAAAAAAGAGTGGCTGAAAACCTGGTGTAGGCTCTTCTCCCTGAAGCTCAGCGAGCTCGGCAGTCCCCGTTCAGGCCACCGGGCGAAAGCCTAGCGGCCCGCGGCCCCTCTCGCTGGCGTCGCGCTATCCGCGCCTCTGCCAGCCCCTCCGCACTATCTTTCTTTATATGTGAGGGCCGATTTCCCGCAGACATCATTGTTATGATGGCTCATTTAATCAAACTGTTTAATTGCTCTGGTAATCACTATCATCATCACAGGTGCTCAATCATTCATCATTTTTGGAGGGCTTTATTGACCTCCGGAGTTCATTCCCCAGCCCTTTTAAAACGAGGCCAAATTTCTCCGACTCCGCTTGGAGTCTCTGCAGGCTGCGATCTTAGCCCAGTTTGTGTTGCTCGAAAGCTTACAGTGAAGCAGAGAAGATGGAAAGGGGGCCAAAAAAAAAAAAAAACCTCCCACCCGTTCTCCTCTCTCCCTCCCTCCCTGTGTGTGTCTCTCTCACATACACGCGAGCGCGCGCGAACACACACACACACACACACACACACACACACACACACACACACTACTTTATTCTCCCTAATCAACCTCCCCCTGCCGCGGGAAAGTCGGGCTTGCAGTCGCGCGCGGAAGATACCCTACTTCCTATTTTCCAGAATGGGCTCAAAGTTGGGGAGGAAGGCGGCTGTTGAAGAACAACCGTCTGTTTTTCGACTCTCTGGGCCAGGGACCGTGAGAGCTAGAGCGAGAAGTTGAGGAGAGGCGCGCCCCCCGCGCAAGGCCGGGCCGCGCCGCCGGGAGTCGAGGGGCGGCGGGGGCTGCCGCGCGGCGCGCGCGGGGTAACCGTGGCTCCGCCCCCAGCTCCGGGCTCGGCGTGATTGACGCGCGGCCGCTGGGAAACCGGCGGCGCAGAGGTGAAGCCGGGTACAGCTCGGGCCGGGGATTGGACGAGACAACAGCCCGAACTACTTTCCACACAAACGGCGTGGGGTAGTTATCTTCCTTCCTTATTCTCCTCCTTTTCCTTTTTGGAAAAGTTCATTCCGAGCCGGCCCCATCTGCCTGACCCCGCGAAATCACCCCGGTGTAATTAACACAGCCATTAGCAGGCGTTACCGCGGCCGGCCGCTGCGCCTCGGGCGACCACAACAAAGCTGGGCTGCGAGCGCCGGCCACTCCTCCTCGCACTGCAACTTCTCTCTCCAGGTCTCTTTTTCTCTCTCCCTGTCTTTCCCTCCGGTGCTTCCCAGCTCTAAGTGCGATCCACTTTGGAGGCGCACATGAGGCGCGCGCGCACACACACATGCACACACACACACACACACACACACACACGCACACACACACACACCCTCCCTCAGCTACATCAGACCCAAACGACTCCCGCCTCACTTCCTCCCTCCCAATTCCATCGCGGCCCTCAAAGACTCTTGGGGTGGCTCCTTGTCCACACCGCTTGGAGGGAGTGTGCTCCTAGTTAAGCTGGTCTCCTCTGGTCCTGGAAAAAATGAAAATTGACAACAAGGGTCCTGATCTGCACAAGAAGAAAGTGCCACCTAAAAAAAAATCTAGCCCCATAGCAGTACCGTCTGCAGAGTCTGCTGCCCTTGGATGTTAGCAGGAAGCCTATGGGGCGCTGTAATCAGCGGGCAGAGGAGTGGGGGGCCGCGGAATTAAAAGGAACAAAAGCGAGAGCGCCATGCCAAACGTCCCCGACACGACCCAGTTAGGCAGGAGCCGGGAGTGATGGGAAAATGAACTAGAAGTAAGTTAAAAAAAAAAAAATCTGAGGCTGTACCGTACTTTCCCTGTGGTTTTCTGCAGTTTTCCTCTCTGCGCTCTCCCTGTCCTCTTCCTCTCTCTCTCTTTCTCCTTCTCCCTCTCCCTCTTTCCCCGTTCTCGCGCGCGCGCACACACACGCGCGGGCGTGCGCGCGAACACACACACAAACACACACACACACACACACACACACACACACTTCTCTTCCTCCCTCCTCCTCCCCTCTCCCCCGCCGTCCCCGTGGAGGAACAGGCTCGCTGATTTGCTCGGGTCCGCCGGGCTCCAGCCTCCCCTCCCCCTCCCGCCCCCCGCCTCCCCCGCCCCCCAGCCGGGGCCGTCCGATCGCACTCGCTGCATATCAGAGGCTCGGCGCGGCGCGCTCCTCCTTGCTCCCGCTCCCCACTCCCGGGATGTGTCTCCGCCGTACGACGGGCTATGGCCACCACGACTTCCGGGTTCCGTCATTTCGTTCTCCCGCCGCCGACCCGCGCCGCCAAACTGAGGCTCTTCTATAAGCCAGGCAGCAGCCAACCTGCCAACACCTACTGACACTCACTCATCTCCCAGAGAGAGAAAGAGAGCGAGAGAGCGAGCGCGAGAGAGCGAGCGCGAGTGAGAGCGAGCGAGCGAGCGAGAAAGAGAGAGAGGGAGAGACAAAATACCTACCAGGAAAGGGGGGGAGGAAGTCCAATTTTTGCAAACTATTCGTTTTTTTCTTGATTTTTCTCCCTGCTTTCTTTGAACAATACTTTAAAGAGAGAGGATCATATTATAGATACCTCGGGGGCAAAGCTAAAAGAGGGGGGGAGGGGGGAGGAAAAAATTCAAGAAGCAGAAACCCCTCGCGGAGTTTTACTGGAAGAAAAAAACGGGTCTGAAAGATTCCTCCTCTTCATCATCATCAACCATCATTCATTCACTACCTTGACATTCCGGGCTTTGATTGACAGCTGGAGTGGCAAAAAGCCATGAAACACGACAGTTCGGTTACATGTGGGCTGCTGACGGGCCGCTCGTAACCTTCAGTTCGGGGGCTTGACAATTTTTTTTCTTCTTTTTCTTCTTTTTCTTTTCTTTCTTTTTTTTTTTTTCCAACTGAGGGGAAGAGGAGAGAAAGAGGGGGAAAGGAGGACCGAAGAGGAGGAGAAGGGGAGGGGGGAGGAGGAGGAGGAGGTGGAGGAGGAGGAGGAAGATCAGGAGGAGGAGGAAGAAGAGAAAAAAAGAGAAAAAGAAGAAATATCACAGGAAAAAAAAAAACTCTTCGTTGTCTTGCCTGGGCTTTTTTCCCCCTAAAAATAACATATTGGAGAATTGGGAGAAGTCTCCTTGGTTTGGAAAAAAAAAGGAATCTTCAGCCTAGATCACTTTCTTATCCGGACTGGGATATTAAATATACGACACATCCAGGAGTTTATTGGAGCGCAGACTGATGGCGCAAAGGGTAGGTTTAAATCTCCAACACTTACCTAGATATAAATCCTCTCGTAAGAGGGGCCTGTCCCGATGCCTCCTCTCCCTTCAACGCTGCTGCTGCTGCTCGCTGCTTGATGATGGCGGCCAGTATTTTAAAAAATAGCAGCAAAATTATTCATCGGCTTCTTTCCCCCCCGTGCCTCTGCGTGTGTGCGAGTGTGTGTGCGTGCGTGTGTGCGTGTCTGGGCGCGCGTGTTCCAGCGCTGTGCGAGCGGGCGGGCGGCGAGTGCGTGTGAGTGGTGTGTGCGTGTGCAATTGTTACACGCTTTCGCCTCGCTCCAGCTTTTACCCCAGTAGCGCGATTCCCCCGGTTCTCCTGCTGCCGCTGCTGCGCCGCTGCCGCCGCTGCTCCCGCGGCTCCGGGCGGGCACGGGCTGCGTAGGAGCCGCCGCCGCCGGGGCCGCCGCTGGGGCCGCGCTGCCGCAGCTGCTGCGCCGCCGCCTAGACTAGCCTGGGCTGCTTGTTTTGTCTCTGAAATTGACAAGGACGCAGGGAATCCGCTGCTAAATAATGTTTCTGGTAACTTTCACATTATTCCCCCCCTCCGCTCCCTGCCCCCGGGGAGGCACTGGCCCTGCTCTTTCCTCGTCCTCGGCGTTCTCGTGCTGATTATTAGCGTTTTTCTTCTCTTTATTTTGTTTCATTTCGCCTTTTGATTTATTGGATCCTCAAGAGGAGGCGAAGGGGGGTTAGGGGTGGGATCCGGGGCTTCCTCCTCACACTAACTCCACTTCTCCCTCGGTTGGCTCGCTACGGTTCTGCTGCCTCCGGCGGGAGCGGGGCCTCCCGGCGCCCCTCAATCCCCGGCCTCACCGCCTCCTCTTCCTTCTCCAAACGCTGCTCGTGGCTCATACTTTTTCATTTTAAATTTTAAAAGCATTTCTTCCCCACAACTTTCAACTCCGTTGTTTCGGCTGGTTTGGTTTCTGTGTGTTCAACTTGTGCTCGTTACTTTTCTTCTTTCTGACTTTGTTTTTATTTTTATTTTCCCTTCCCTTCTCTTTCTCTCCCTCTCTCTGCCTCCTCCTCCTCTCTCTCCTCTTTCTCCCTCTCTCATTTTTATCCCTTCTCTGTTCGCTCTCTTCTCCCTGCTTTTTTTTCTTTCCCCCCCTCTGCTCTCCTCTGTTCTCTCTCACCTCCTGCGCCCCCTCCCCCTTCCCGGGTTCTGACAGTACGATGAGCTGCCCCATTACGGCGGGATGGACGGAGTAGGGGTTCCCGCGTCCATGTACGGAGACCCTCACGCGCCGCGGCCGATCCCCCCAGTTCACCACCTGAACCACGGGCCGCCGCTCCACGCCACGCAGCACTACGGCGCTCACGCCCCGCACCCCAATGTCATGCCGGCCAGCATGGGATCTGCTGTCAACGACGCCTTGAAGCGGGACAAGGACGCGATCTATGGGTAAACCGGCCCCCTGGACCCAGCTTACTGTGTGTGAGTGTGAGAGTGTATGTTCGTCTCTGTGGGGGGTGGACGACTAACTGGGGAGTTATTTCTGTCTGGGGTGTGGGGGGGTCTTGCTTGCCTTAGGAAAGGACAGTGCAGGGGGCCTGCTCTTCTGCCCCTGGAGTCAAAGACCCGGAAGGTATAGCCTCCTCCATTCCCACGGCCCGGTCACTCCGGACTCTACATCCCGGAGTGACTGAGCCCTCAGATTCTTGCCGGGGCCTTCTCCCCAAGGACAGGATTCCTGGCCAAAGGACGCAGGGCTGGACGTTTCAGGCCCCCTAACAGAGGCCTTGATGAAGGGGAAAGTTTCCTGTCGATGAGGAGTAACTTTGTTGCTGTTGTTTTGTTTTTTTTCTTTTTTCTCTCTCTGGTTTCCTACTGAGGGTCTGGGAGTCACTAAATGCAGCTTGAGCCGGGATCAGGGCTGGTTCTGTCGGCCAGGAAGTCCTAATCACCCACTTCTTAATTCTCTGTAAATAAAGGGGGCAGACCTTGAAGTGCAGCGGGGTGGAAGGGACTGCTGCTTGCATGGCTCCGCTCTTGGGGGCAGCAAGGGAGATGGCTGGAAATTATTTTATATTCTGAGAGCACTCGGCGAGGGGTGAGATGCACAGTTCAAACGTGTACCACGCCGGCTCTTCCGGCTGAGGGTAGGTGGGGAAAGCGGCGGGATGACGAGGGGAGGAGACAGTGGGTAAACAGCAACTGAGACCCAAGCCGGAGGCCGCAAGCATCCCGAAGTGTAGCTAAACCGCCCCGAGGAACACAAAGGGCATACGCGCACGCACACTTCCAAGTTTTAAAACACGATTTATTTATTTTTGTCTGCTGCAACGCTGGGAGAAATGTGGTCTTTGGAAGGAAGCTCTTCGGCGTTTAACATTCCTATTATTTTGGCCCCCACACCCGGGTTTTACTAGAAGTAAAGCAAACAAGTTTATAAGGCAAGGGGGTGGAGAGGTTGGAAGAGCACTCTCTCGCATTTAGGAAATGTCACTTCGGTGTGTATGTAGGTGAATCTTCGGCCTCGTCTGAAATGCCCATTAAAAGGCAGAGTTGAAACAATTTTTTATTTCAAAGAGTGTGTCTTTCTTGGGAGGTCAGGGCTGGGTCGCAGGGGTTGGTTCGGCGGCCTCCGTAGTGTGGGGAGTGAGTCTGAGTCAACTCCAGGCTCCAGATTGCCTGAGCGTCTTGGATGTTTCCTTACGTTCCAACTGAGGCTGCTTTTATTTGGCGGACTAAAGTGACCGGGGGCTTCTCTGGCCAGATCTGAGGGACCTCTGAGCTGAGGGAAAGAGCCAGGCCCTTCTTCCTTTCTGTTTCTGGCCCAGGCTCGGCTGACTGAGGAAGGGTTGTAAAGTGTGATGCGTGCCTGTTGTATTAAAGGACTCCAAACCCTCCAAACTTGTTGATTACAGTTCTCGCTCCTTCCCCTCTGCACCCCGTCTCTGTGTGTGTGTCTCTGCGTGGCGCTGCCCGTTAGGCACCCGTTGTTTCCTCTGTTAGCTCTGGTCTTTGAGAAGTGCGAGCTGGCGACCTGCACTCCCCGGGAACCCGGAGTGGCCGGCGGAGACGTCTGCTCCTCTGACTCCTTCAACGAGGACATCGCGGTCTTCGCCAAGCAGGTCCAACCTTCTTGACCCACTCATCCTCTTGCAGCCCCTCACTTACCCCTCCCCTTTCCTTGGAGCTTTACTTGAAAGGAGGAAAAGGCAGGGACACCCGATCTGTTCCTCTGGCCCAGTCCACTCTACGCCTCCTCCCCATCCCAGAGCCTGGAGGCGACTTGGAAGCGGAGATAAATATGGGTGTTTGTTTTCCCCCCCAGCAGGAATACAGGGGCTCGACCCTCGAATTAAAGTTGACCTGCTCCTAATCTGGGGCTTGGCCTTTCCACTGCCTGCAGCTACTTGAACAAGAATTGGGGAAAGGGTCTGTGAGGGACCCGGGAGTGCCCGGGAGGCAAGGAAGCTGGGCGCCTCTCCGAGCTGTCCCAGCCAGGGCGCGGAGGTGAGGGAGGCGGAGGGCCGCAGCCTCTTGGACGGCTGGACTAGGGGTACTCTGGGCCCAGAGAATGGCCCTGACTTCCCAGCTATAGCTTAGTCGTATCAGGTCCCTCTTAATGGGGCCAGGACCAGAAGGCCCTGATTCTTTTTCAGCGACCCCACTAATTTAAGGCACCAGTTTGTTCTCATGTGTTTTGCCAAAGCTCCTCTCCTCTTCTCCGCCATTGCCTCTCCACCATTACCCACTCTTACACTCCAGTTTAGTCGGTGACAGGATTTTCTTCTTTTCAATGGGGTGGTAATTCATGTTGACTTTCCTTGCTTCTCATAGGTTCGCGCCGAAAAGCCACTTTTTTCCTCAAATCCAGAGCTGGACAATTTGGTAAGGCTCTCTGTTCCTTGCTTTCCCCAGCCTCGGCCCCTTCCCAAGCCCAGAAGCACCCACTTTCTCCCGGCGCTCCGGGGAGTTCGAGCAAAGCCCTCTTTTGAAGCTCTGGGGAGACGGGGAGGAAGGGAGCAGCTTAGAGCCCCAACAAGGGAGAAGGCGAGCGAGGGACCGGGCAGACGTCGGGGGGAGGGAAGCCCAAGGAGGCAGAACGGGGCACTCGGCGCTGAGAGCGCAAGCAAGGGATGTTTCCCAGGTCTCGCCCCGGGAGTAAGCTGCGAGAAGTGAGTTATTTCCTCTGTTTGCCGGGGCAGCCGGCCGAGCCCGGGGCTGCTAACCCGAAGGATGTAACCGCTGGCACTGCGGAGGGCGGGCCTGGGGTGGGGGCTGGGGAGGTGAGGGGCAGGCCGGCGCAGGCCACTTTTAGGTGCGATTCTTTTGCTAATTTGCACGATTTCAATATTAAAAGTACTTAAATCCGCTTTCAAAGGCCCTGCCTCACCATTCATCTTGAGTATTTCCTTCTTTAGTGAGGACGGATTTTGTAGGGTATGCTGTTCTAAAAAGCTTTTTCTATCCAGAGAAGCGACTTTTTTTTTTTTCTTTTTAATTTGGCCTGAGGTCGAGGGAGGAGACGTTTAAAGAGGACTCGGGCGGAGAAAGAAGGCCTGACCGGAGCAAAGCAGTCCTTACAAATAGCCTAGTGAACATCAGGGGAAAAGATATTAATGTGTAGGCTCAGGTTGAGTCAGATTCCTACCCCGTGGCCAATGAGGCAGAGATGATCAGTAATCACTTGTTTTTTCTGACTATTTCTTGATGTGTGGGTTTTGCCTGGCCACCTGCCGGTTTCTTCTCCCCAGCCCAATTCCCTCACCACCCCTCAGTCAGGACTTCTGAGTTACAGAGAGCCCTAACTACATTCCCTAAACTTTTCTTGCAGATGATACAAGCAATACAAGTACTAAGGTTTCATCTTTTGGAGTTAGAAAAGGTAAGCAGGAAATAACACTTCCCGTTTTGATTTAGCCACTTTCCTCTCCTATTTGAATTGGGATGTTCAAACCTCCAGTCTGGAGATTTTGAGCATGTAACCATGTCTTTCCTTCAAATCGCTCTTCAACCCAGAGGCTCAGAGGATGGGTGAATCAAGACAGCTTCTGCTTTTTAAAGTAGCTTCCCTTTCCCCAAATTTCCCCCTAGGCAGGCAGGACTATTTTGAAATGCAACAAACCATTTGTGTTACTGGACACTCAGCCTGCTGCGTCTTTATTAGCTCAGCTCACCCTCGGCCCAGAGTTTGCATTAGGTTGCAGGCAGAGGGAACCATCCTAGCTGGAGTATCTTTACGTTGCTCTGCAGCTCAATCACTTTCCCCTGGAAACGTACAAAACTCTTAGCTTATTGAATCGAAAATGTTAATGCTTTCCCCAGTTCCAGTGTTCTAATGTGTTGATGTTGTTATCAAATCAGATTTAACTCTCTGGACTCCTAAATCTGAACCCAGTTATTTCCAGTCCTGTTTCTTTCTCTCTCTTTATCGTAACTTGTTGCTCAGGGAAGTCTCTGGAGAATAATATCTGCTGCAACAATTGCTCTATTGTTTCCTCGACTTCAACTATTACACCCCTTAATTAGAGTTAGTTTGGAAGACATCACACTGTTGCTCTTTCCAAATGTAACCTTGCAACCTGAGATTTTTCCTCTTTAAAAATGAAACAAAACAACAACACGAGCTGAACCCCTCCACCATGACCCTCCTTCTAGGTCCACGAACTGTGTGATAACTTCTGCCACCGGTACATTAGCTGTTTGAAGGGGAAAATGCCCATCGACCTTGTCATTGATGAAAGAGACGGCAGCTCCAAGTCAGATCACGAAGAACTTTCAGGCTCCTCCACAAATCTCGCTGACCATGTAAGTCTATGAGCCTTTGGCATTCTTTTAAGGCCACCGGGCAAAGCATTTTTTAAAATTTGTTTTAACATTTAGCTCCACTGACTTAATTTTCTTTTTAAATGATTTGGTCTGTTTGGGGGTCTTTTCTGCTCTTTTTTACTACTTCTGCCATACTCTTCATCTTCATTTCCTCTTTCTTGAACCTCCTCCTATTTATGTTGAGAACCAAAAAACCAGAGAGTGGATAGAGTGATTTGTGCTCTTAATGTGTAAAGTTTCCTGGGTTTGGTGACTTGTGTGTTAGCAAATTCTGTTTGATATGGTGACCACTGTCTTTTCTGCTTTCTCAACTCTGTGTAATAAATGCTACAGAAATAGAAAGAGGCAAAACAGTTAGCTGGACAGGTCTGGGGAGGTGTGGGGAGAGAGAGAGAGAGGAAATAGAGAATTGGGGAGTGAAGGCTGATTTCCCAGTCTCTCACAGAGATGACGATCATGAGAATTATTGGCAATCGTGCATTGCATTAGAAATAAAAGAAGGAGTGAATGAACACATTACAATTCTCAGGGCTTTTGCTCTATAGAAACTTATTGTCAGAATATGGACTTATTGCCAATTGCCTGAAGCATCTTCATAATAAAAGACAGTAACCTTGATGAACCAATTATTAACAATGTATTACAGAAAGCTGAAGGGAATTATGATTGAGTAACCATAGGTTGGTGGTTGAATTTTAACACTTTAACAGTTGATGAATGAGGATGAAGAGTATAGTAAGGAATGACTGTGTATGTCAGGCCAGGAAAGGAGATTTCTTTCTATTCTCTCTGTTTTTAATCCTATTTTGGAACTGATCTAGTAAGTCTGATGCTTAAAAAAAAAAAGCATATGTAGTGAGACTGAAAATTTGAAAAAGAAGCAAAGAGAAGAAAGATTGCAGCTGGTAGGAAAGGCAAGAGTGGCGAGGTTAAAGAGTGGGTGTGAACAGCAGTTTATTTATAGGAACTCAAGCCTGGAAGTGGGGGACAGGGTGTCTATAGATTATATTCAATTGAACTCACAACCTAAATGATATGGGCTGTAGTCTAATAACTTTGTGGCTGAAATATTAATTTAACACCCTGTATGAGTTAAACAGGTGTTGAGGCTTAAAGGCAGTTTGTCTACCCCCTCCCCACCACTCCAATTCCTGGGTGTTAAGAGAAATGAATTGAGGTGACTTGAGAATAAACCTTTTGTGAGGTTCTCCTCTCCCCCACAAGAAGTTTTGAAAATATGCAGTCATAGATTTTAATAATTAACCTTTGCGCTTGTATGGGAAGCCTAAGAACAAAAGTTAGAAAAAGAAAAAGAAAAGCAAACCTCAGTCTAGGATGTCCAGTTCTGAGACAGAATAAATACTATGGTGTTGAAGGCTTCTGTGCCTCTCTTTACCCTTACCCTTCTTCAGCAGAGCAAGCAAAACTTAGGGGAACTCTTTTGTATAATGAGCGTATTAAATGAAATCAAAAGGATGCAACAGCAGCTATGGGAAGTTTATTTGCTGATCTGCGGCTCTACAATGTGTGGTTGTGGTCCATGAGGCATGACACTACCTCAGAAATATTTATTTTTGCTGAGTTTTTTTATTTGTTTATTTTCATTGCTTCCTGTTTCTAAATTCATATTTATTTACATTACTGGGAGAAAGAGGAGGGATCTATTTACATGGTTCGTAAAATGAGAGGTTCACAGTTCTCTGCAGCCAAAAGCTTTTTAAATGATGTTTCTAGGGGTCCCAACTACTTGGTTTTCTAGAACAGTTTCTTGGCAACTGTTTTTCCTGTGGATGTATGGAGCTAGAGCGTGCTAATGTTTACACAGAAAAAATAAACTAGAGTGTTTAGATTGGCTGATATACTATACCAATTTATGGAAGTATTGTAGTATTTAAATATACACTCAAGAAGGAAGTTGTACCTAAGAGTAGAGTGCATTAATAATTTGACAATCATCATCTTTGGATAAAAGAGTCAACTGTAACATTTGTTTCTCCCCTTTCAGGCCCCCAATCAAGTAAATATGACAACTGATTTATTTTGAATCCATGAGGGCTTGCCACCTCATTGGATGTCATAATTTAAAGCCCTTTATTTCCTAGAGATCTGAACTGTAACATTTTTACTTTAGCCTCCTGCTATTTGTTTTGAAAGGAAGCAATAATTTGTTCCACCAGCATACCAAGTGGGAAATGGAGAGATTTGCCACAGACTTGTATTTTATGCTGGACATGGGAGAAAACCTTGGAGAGTTTGCACCATTTTTGAGACTTTTGTACCATAGGTGTATTGATTGTATTCATTTCCAGACTTCCCCCTACAAAGCAAATCCTCCTATGCTTTTCAGCCTCTTCCACAAACTTGCCCTCCTTCAACCGCCCCCCCAGCTACAAAAAAGTGAAAACAGCGCAGAGCCACTACCTGAAAAGTGGTGTGAGTGGAACACTTTCAGCATGTAAATGTGTCTGATTTGAATCTTCAGGTTTATTTTTTCATTTGCTTTGATATGCATATTTAATACGTTGCCCCAGGCTGGATCTCATTTGGTGAACACTGGTGCAGGGGTGAGGATGAGGCACTTCAGAAGGACCCAGACAGCGTGTTGTTTTCTCTGTTTTATCTGTTGGCCCACTATTCTGATCTACTGAGCTTCCTCGTGGTTTTATTTGCACATGAAATGCTGAAAGCATTTCAACTTATTGGCTATGACTAATGACAGCTAAAAAAGAAGTGTAGTTTAATTTGTTGTGTGCCAAGGTTTCTCTTGTGGAGGTGACAGTTTGTGACAGCTGTTTGACACCCCCCAAACACATACACCTCTATCCTTATTAAGTGGCATCAAGCTACATTGTGTGTGTGTGTGTGTGTTTAAGGAAGGAGCAGGCAGAGAGAGAGAGAGAGAGAGAGAGAGAGAGAATGAAAAGAAAGAATAAGTGTGTAATTCTGTGTAGTAGAAAGCAGAGTGAAAAGCATCAGAAGTAATGTACACATACCAAATAGCTTTCAATATTCTTATTAAAGAATTTGAAAATGTAAATGAATAAAAGTAATGGATATAAAGATCTTCAAAGCAAGTATTGTGACAGACTTTTAAGAATGAATTTTATATAATATTACTTAGTAAATCATGCTAATTTCACATTCTATAGAGTTATATAAATCATCTCATATAACATAGATGCATTAAAAGAAGACAGTCATAACAATCTTACCTTGCATTCCTCACATTCAGTGAAAATACTGAATTTGTGCATTTATTATTAACACATATGATAGGCATAATGATAAGAAGTTTGGAATTAAATAGAAAAGAAAATGTACAGCAGTGGCTATTATTTTGTTGTGTTTAATAAATTCATAATGGATGCTTACATTTTTAATATTATAATCTATTTTATCTGATGCTCTTACTGTAGCATAAGAATAATTGTTATATGTAGGAAATAGCTTTACAGTATTTTTTTGAATATTGGGAAGAAAAAATATATGATAATAAAAGGAAACAGAACTCTGTTTTTCGGCTGCAGTTCATGTTAGTTTCTCAGACATTCAGATTTATCATGTTTAAAATAAACATGTCAGGAAAGCAATTTTTTAAAAAGAAGTTTCAGCTTGAAAACTGTTGGGAAATAATCACGCTTTTCTTAGTCTGTAGAATTTCTGAATACTGCGTAATATCCACATCATTCTGCCTAATTTTAAGTCAAGTCTTCAGACCTAGTGCAGACAAATGAAATGTATCTTCAT
Source organism: Avahi laniger (assembly GCA_963575035.1). NCBI lineage: Eukaryota > Metazoa > Chordata > Mammalia > Primates > Indriidae > Avahi > Avahi laniger. Next base: position 29,238 of record CAUYSK010056186.1, read on the forward strand.
GTTTACATATAAAGATATTACATATCTTTAGATCAAGATTAGACAAATGAAATTTATTTGTTTTGAGTATATTCTCTGAGCTAAGCTTTATTTGCTTGAAGTGCGTGCAGTTATACAATTATATTGTTATTCCTAGTTAATGATCACATTTTATTTTCTTCGAACGAATTAAGTAGAGGGAAAAAAATACAATTACGTCTGTTAACAGTTAATGGCAGGTGCCTTAAAATTGACTGGCTCTAATAACATACTAATACAAGAAAAATTATTTTAATTTTTATGTTGAGAGCCATACTTTAAATGAAGATATGCTGATGTTTTCTGTTGCATCTCTGAATATGTCAAATTCATTTATGTCTATACAGTTTTTTAAAATGGATTGAGATCAGAGGTGAGAATCTTCAGAATCTTCTTCCTAGCAGAATGCTGGCAAATGCTTACAGATAAATTCTTTTGCTACGTGAACAATCAGAGAGGAGTGACAGTGAGGAGAGGGATGGGTTTAGGTTGTTGGTCTGTAGACTAGCAAGGGGGAAATAATGGTAATAATATTAATAATATGAATGGTTTATTTTATTCTGTAGTTTCTTATGCCCTAGTGTAAGATTTGACCTTATGGTATGCTATCGAAAGCCTATGAGGACCCATTCCAGTAAGTTCTACCTCTGAGCTTTGTCCACCAACTCAAGGAAACATGGCTGGGCGGGAGTATTCTGTTGTTGCTGCCGCTGTGGAGTTTCTGGTAGTTGGTAGCTTTCCTGTTAATTTCCCATCAAGAATAATTACACTATTTAGATCATTTAGATTGTGCCTTTGGAGTATGTTCTCAGTGTGACTGTGATGAGTTGAAATTACACAGAGGTTGCACTTGACAACCACATAGGCATTCACTATCAGATTTTAAAAATTGGCATTTTTTGAATTCTTTTTTCTTTAAGTACTGAATGTTCTATAGGAATATCCCAACGCACTTCAAAATTATAAGAGACATTTTATAACATGGCATTACACCCACAATATAAGACATTTCTGTCTTTTCTAAAAGTTGCTTCGTTAAATAGAGGAGTCATTTGCAAAGTATGCTTGCCACTTCCATGAGAGTTGCTCACATATTAATTCCCAAAGCTTAACAGAGAGGCAGGAGTGGGAGATGAGGGAAGGACCCTGGCTCTATTTACATTTTTAAAGGGTGAGTCCAGGTTCTTCTGAAAGCACACACAGGTCTCCTGAGTTCTTATGTCAACTTTAGAATAACGTAGTTGAAATTCCAACATTTGTTCAAACCATACAATTAACATTTTTTAACTTTTGTAGACTTCGGTACCCCAGGATGGGAATTTTCATCTTATTTTTTAAAATAAATTTTGCGTAATGTTAATTAGGAGTTAAAACATTATGAAGTCATAGAGAATAGGTAATATTATGTGTATTGATATAAGTATATCTTCCCGTCGTTTACATATATCAAGTCAAATTAGTTTTGTATGCCTCATTTGCTGATGAAAGTATCTTTATGTATGTTTACTATTACTTCCTACCTATGAGCACATATTCTGAATTACTTTACTGTTTTTCCAAGTTCATATATAATTTTTCACTTGATGTTTTATAGTTGTGTAGGTTCTAAAAATTTATTGCTTATTTTTAAAGTATTTTTTTAATAATAGAAATGAGGAGAAGTGACCCTAGGGATTATCTTCTCTAACTCCTTAATTTTAAAAAGATAAAGGAAATGAGTGCCAGAGAAATGAAGTACATCACTTGCTTAAGGTCACATGGCCAGTTAGAGGTGGCACCCTAGAGTTTTAATGCCAAACTAATGTTTTCTCACCTATACCATGTCCTTTGAATCACCTTTTCATTTGGGGTCTCAAATGAGTTTCCAATTATCTTGGATAGAACTTGTATGTTGTATGGCTTTTTTTTTCCTCCCTAAAGTCTAATACATTTTACTTCCCCACTCAGTTTTGTATTTATTTAGAAACCCTTGCACATTTTACCCCGTTGAACAGAATCATGTGCTGTGTGGAGTCATTTAAACAGGGAAATACCACCAATTTACCGGTACTTATTAAGTATTATCCTGTAGGTAGGTCCCTCATGGAAATGCCATAATAGTTGAAAATGTTACAATTTCACTGTATCTGCAACTTCAACAAAAGAGGCGCACACATGATTTGCTTCCTATGCCCAGAGACTCTTGTCTGCTCTGTGCTTTTTTCTAGATTTAGCAAAATTCAATGACGGTGCTAAATCAATTTTTTTTTTTTACTTTCAAGGGAGAAAACACTGGCAGAATTGTGTTTTCTAGGGAAAGCTGTGTGTAAATGAGAAACAGAGGAGAGCAGCAGAGCGCTCTCCTGTGGCCCTGCTACTACAAGCTCTGCCCATATTGTCTCCTGCTTTTATATTAATTACAACTTGCATTATCAGCTGTGAGTCTGTAGCCCAGCAAATAGAAAATACTGCCCCTGGAGACCTAGCTTCTTGTATCTATTTTCCATCTCCTTCTATTGTGCTCTACTCAGTATTCACTGCTTTTCTCCTGGTAACGCTGCTCTGTAACGCAATTACGTAAGAGCAGGAAGAGTACCATATTTGACTCCCAATTATTAAAGCCACTGGGAATAGAAACATGTTCACTCCTTGCCCTCGGGTGTCTTCATGATACTTTTGGCTGGAGAACAGGACATATATTATGGAATACATATACCTGAATACTCACCCACACACATGTACACAGCTAGCATTTCTCTTTATTTTTCTACTTGCGTCATGTGTTTTTACATGTTTTTGTATGCCACGTTGGTTTCAGGATTCACTAAACTTCTGCATATAATTTGGCAGAATGCCAGGCAGTTATTCTTGAAGGATGTAAACTTGGAAACTATCTGGGGGTGGGGAGAAGAAAGGAATTGTGGTAGAAACAAATATTTCAATTGAAGAGGAAAACAGTGTTAAGGGTAATGGATTATGTCTGTCCATGTAGGTTACAATTTTGTGTGACCCAGGTGGACCAATTTTTTGTTGACAAGATTATCAGTATTTGTCTAGCTATGTGGTCACAGCACCATGTGTAGCTGAATGCAGACAACTTGGAGTAACTCCTTGGTCTTGAAACGGCAGAGAGTTGTATCTGTTCTTCCTTCTTTCAAATTAGATGAATACCATGTCACTCCTTAGTTTGTGTCAGTCTCTCAAACAAGATGGTAATACTTGAGACACTCTCTGGAAGTAAATGTGACACTTTTTCAGGAGAGCATTTTTGAGGAGTGAGGGAGAAAAGAGGGAAGAGATAAGGGAATGGCAAATTAGATAGTGAACTTGAGTAAATTTCGGTTTGGGGTGGAAAACCCAAGACCCAACTTATTTGGAAGAACAAGCTGCTCCTAAAGTAACATTTGCTTATTATGTGGCTTATTTTTCACTCCTTTACTTTAGAAACCACTTTCCTTAGAAAACTGTTGAAAGAAATAACACTGAATTATAAATTAATGAGGCCTGACTTTAAAACTCAACACAGGTTTAGCTGATAGGGACAAACCAGTGTTTTCAGTTACAGCGAGTCTGAGTGATCCCCTCAAATCGCTACAGTGTCTTAAACAGAAAGACTTGCCCCAGCTTCGTTCCAACGATTATATAATAGCTATTGGATGACATTTGCCTTAAAACATAGTTGAGGTGTTAGTGGTTAATTATTGTAATTTTCATGAGAGGTAAGGAGCTTTTATAGCAGCCAACTTAATAAAAAGCCTGCAGTGCATAAAATTAACAGCACTTTCTGTGTACAATGAAAAGTTTAGCTTAGGTGAATATGTTGCAGTTATTGCATTTTCTAAAAGAAGGCTCTAGCCTGTGTTGTTGCAGGACTAAACTCATGCCATGCTATTGTTTCTTTTTTTTTTCTGTGTAATTCTTCTAGCTCTTTATCTGATTACCATCCAGCAAACAGCCGACACGAAGAGGCCGAAGAGGCCGCAAAGCTCCAAGAGTCCCGTATTCTGTTTGCCTTTTGCTTGAAACTATTGGGGTGGTTTCTAACTTAGATTTTTTTTTTTTTAAAAAGAGCTCACTGGCATTACTTTGTCTTAATACAGGCAGCAGAAAACCTTGCTTTTTATTTTATTCTACTCAATTTCATTCTCTAATCTAGTTTCTCAAACATGTCTTTATTTTACAGATGCTTACCTGTGCCATATCTGTAGTCACAAACTTTCTGCTCAGGGTTTTCACTTTGAATCAATTGCTCGCCTGATGGCAGTGCCAGTAGCATTATTTGATATAGACATTGTTAATCCACAGAGCTCTGGGTTATTTCATCATCTATCAAAAATGGCAAATATTAATTTACAGTTTGTAGCAGATTTGTAGGGAAAAAATAAGTTTTTGTTTTTGTTGTTGTTTCAAGTTTGGTAACATTTTATGTGCTATATTTACATTGTAGAGTTGATGCTGAGAACAATGACAGGCTGATTTTTTTTTCTTGATAAACTGTATGTAATGGTAAATATATATAATGACAAGGTTACTTTCAGATGGTCATGAGGTTTACATGTTGCCTATACCCACATGGATCTATCTGAAATCTTATTTACCAATTCTAGTAAGAAAAAGTGGTGTATTTTGATTGATTTTTAAAATAATTTCCCCCTTCCAGGCCCCCAAAGAATTCACTCGCCAGTGGGTCTGTGGGCTTAGTTGAATTCGTCACATGCAGGTGACAAGTGTACAGCTCTGGCTTTAAGGCTGGTCTGTTTCATATGCTGTTCCGACTCTCCATTTCTGCCAGAGGAAATTCCATCTCTTGCCTGCCTTCATGTGGTGCTGATAAAGTCCTTCCTGTACATTAGAATTCCTGTTTTCCTTTAAGCAACAGCAGGGTATTGGGAATGATCAGGAAAGGGGAGGAGGAACAGAAGAAGAATATACTCAGCAAAGTAGCATGAGCTATAACTCTCAGTTTGCCTTACATGTCCTTTGAAACAAGTAGTTCTTCCAGGTAAAAGCACTGCTCAGTGAATTTAAGCTTCTGTAAAGCTCCAGTGAAAGTCCTTTCTAGTTTGCTAGATGGCTAGTAGTTCATATGTATTCCATTTTTTAAATTATTGTGTGTGCAAACTACAGCAGAAATCAATAATTTATTAGGTATTGATACAGTGATTAATATCACTGCATCTGTTGGTTGCATAATCAATTAGTTGGTGGTAATTTTGAGAGTTTGTACAGGCTATTTTAGGGCAATACATTTGAAAGATCTGAGGGGCTATCCCATATATTCTTGAGCCTGCTATTTTAAGGGAGTCGCTGAATTTTGTAGGTGTTAATGTTCAGAAGTATTTAGTATCCAAGAGTGTTGGGGCCTATTTCTTGAAAGAATGTACCCTAATTAAGATAGCAAGAGTAAAAATGACTTTTATGTTTTTAGGTAATTTTTTTCTTACTTTAAAAATTAACTTTATTTACTTTTAAATTTGCAAAATGGACCCACTTTAAAGTGTATGTTTCAATTAGTTTTAACAAATGTATACACTGATGTAACCGTCACCACATCAAGTTCTAGAACATCTTTTCCTTTTTGTACCTATTGCTGGAAAGACAACACGCTGTAGGACGGCATATGTGTATGCCTAGTGCCGCAAATACTAATATGTACACATTTTTTTGTCTCTCTCCGTGCCTTTCCTTTTGGTTCCTCATTTATGGCTGAAATGGTAACTGTGGAAAAATTCCTTGGCATCCTGGCACCAGAACCCTTCATCTTGGCGAGACCACGATGATGCCACCTCAACCCACTCAGCAGGCACCCCAGGACCCTCCAGCGGGGGCCATGCTTCCCAGAGTGGAGACAACAGCAGTGAGCAAGGTAAAAGGTCAAGCATTCTACTTGTGCAAAGCAGGCACGACTAAAATAACTTTAGTATTTTCTGATATCAGGACATCTGCCTCCACGTAAACAGGAGGGTGGCAGGTTAGGGAGTAGAATCAGCTGCTATTTAGGGAGACATTATTTTCTCTTCTTAACTTACTTAAAAAATCAAAGTGAGTTGTCCGATTTTTAAGTGGGCATTAAAATAACAATTGATTAGTTCTGCCAATTCTTTTACAAATTTGGTTATCTACACTTTACTTTTGTGTATGTAAGTGGAATGACAGACCTACTTTACTGCAGTGTTGCAGTGATTTGAATTATACTATAAACAGGATATTTTGCTTGTAATATCAACTGTAAGAGTTCTCCGTAATCAAGTGATTATGCCTCTAAAGCACATAAAATGCAAGAATCTGTTCTTATTAGCTCCGGAAATACTGCAGGAATTTTCTATGGAATCTTATCTTGGGAAGATGGATTTTGAAATTCTTAGAGGATTTTTTGCCCCCATTTCCATTCAGCTAATGTGGTGACTTTTGTCACAAGTCCTAAAAATTGGAATAATGAGAGGGCAAGGGGGATATCAGCTGCAGATGTTGAAGAAGCCTAGTGCAATTTAGAATAAATTTTACTGTTTAAAACTCACCTATTGCACAAAGAGCAATTATGTATTGGTAGGGATGACTCTTCTATGGCTAAAATGATAATTTAAAGGAAGATACGTTATTGAATGTGGGCCAGGAAAGTGTATAGATTTTACTTTTTAATATTTTACATGAGATGGTGTCTGATCTCCTAGGTCTATTTCATCTCTATTATGACTGTGTTTATGGCCACAATATTTAAGCATTAGACAGGCTTCCAAGTAGAGGACAGTTTAACAGCTTGAGCTGTAGTTACATATGCCATTTAAAAGGGGTTGTTGATGTAGGGTGTGTGCCTTCCCTCCTCCAAGTTTCTGGCCAGGGATTTTGGATTCCTGGGGTTCTAGAAGAGTCTAGAAAAAGGTTCTTTATAGGACGCCATTCACCTGTTAATGGGTCCAAATTAGAATCTAGGTTTAAGCAAGTTGCAGCTGACACAGAGATGAATACTATCAGATGGTAAATCATGGAAGAACTTGTAAATTGCATTTGTCTAACATATACTGTTTTATATACTGTGTCTATTAGACCAGTTAGATTGTATGTAAAAGAAAACTAAATTATAAGGCACTTTGAAAGGAACTTGTACATAGAGTCAGTGGTAATGCAATGACTGAATTGTGTTTCCGTGTCACAGTGGTAGACTTCTCAGTGTGGCTAAACCTGGAAAGCTTTCTATGGCTCCGTCCTCTCTACCACCCCAAATCGTGGCGACATAAAGGGTGAAATGTATCTGTCAATAAAAACAAAACACCCTAAACATTGTACAAAAGAGGGGAAAAGGAGAAGCAGACTTAATGGCCTAATGAGGCTATCTTCCAGAGACTTCTTGTGTGTGAGGCTCACTTTGACCTTTCACTTTGCTCAGGAGCCCTGCGCTTCATTTTTCACATTCTTGCAATTACGTTAACGCTTCAAGCATTTCTGACTCCAAGTCAGCGAGCAACACCAGGCATAACTCAACACTGTGAGTTTTTCTCCTCTCTGTAGATTCATTAACAGGTCACCAAGGTCCCAACTGAAATTTAAAACTGACTGGTTCTGTTGGGTTAGTTGAGTTATGGCAAGGGAGACAGCAGGAAAGGGCCAGAGAGAAGAGGAGGCTGGAGAGGGAAGACCCTGGGGTTCGGAGCAGGGAATAGTGCAATGGCCAAAACATGAAGTTTTATCATTTTGGTTAGTTTTTCTCTTTTGTTTTGTCGGTTATTTTTGTTGTTGTTGTGGGTTTTTTTGTTTTTTTCTTTTTTTTTTTTTTTGGTCAAGAAAGACAAGGGCTCTGAGACGGATACATTGGTGAAAACAATGCACACAACCTCTATGCCGTGGGTAGCCGCACCCACTTATCTGATGTTGAAGGATTTGATCCCTGTAGGATTTTGTTCCTTTAATCATATCTCTCTGGGATTAAAGAAAGGACATGGTAGCTTATGTGTATGAGTACTAGGAAGTCAGTCACTTCCCCGTATCAGAGTTTGAGAGAAAAAAAGTTATGATTCCTGTAAAATGGTGACTGTCTTGGCATGGAGAATTTCTTAACTGCGTTACTGTGTAAGTGGTTAAAACACATGGGTAAGGGTATTGTGTTTTTTTACAGCAAACTCTATATTTAGAAGGCCAGACTTTGAGTGTATTTTGTCATACTTATGACCATATTAGTCTTTTAAACATGTTTTCAAGATATTTTGATATTTCGTCCCACCTGATTGTCCAGAGTAGCTTTCAGTGGGAAAGATTAATTATCTACTTCAGGGCAAAGTCAACAGAGATATTGACTGAATTCACATATGCTTATCCTAGGTTAAATCTTGGGCTTGATGTATAATGGAAAACTGGGGAGGAAAATTTATGTTCTGAGTATTAAATATATTATAATGTTTCATTGGAAACCAAGTTCGTAGTTTATCAAAGACTTTTCTTGCTTATTCGGAATTTATTAGCACAACAGGCATATGGAAAACTGTAAAATGACTCAGTTTCAAAACAAGTTATGATAAACAGAAAAAATAGGGATGAATTGTACTAAATACAGTGTTTTCATACACATTTTAAATTAAACTTTAATAGCCATATGCTGTAAAACAATACATGCATTTATGTTGCTTTGTCATTTTTGTGAATATTTTTGCTATAATGATTCATACAAATCTTTACTTTGGAACCTAAAAATACCTCATTTTATGACCTGATAGTGAAAGAGCTACAGTTACACAGGTGAAAGGTCATCTTTTCCTCCTTAGTGTTTGTGCGACAAACCGAAAGGAGGAAAAAAAACCATCAGATTTTTAAAATATCGTAATAAATAAACTTGGTAAAATGTAAAACCTGACTTTACTCTATCTTTCAAACAGCACATGCCTAGCAGTAAACTATATAAATATGAACCAGACTTTTCATTCACTCTGATTTATCTTGCTAAAAGCAGCCAAAGGGAGGGAGTTTGTCTTGCTGGTCTTAGAATGAGGAAGGAAATCTGGTTTTTCAAGGATAGAATTAGGGTGCAGACTCGGGGCTTTGGGGAAGTAACTGGCCTTCTTTGTGTCTGGCTTCCCATCAGTAAAATGGGGCTTGATAATAAGACTGGGGGGTCCCTAATTCTGTACCTGCTGTGTCAAAAGCTGCTTTGTATTTCATGTGTATTTTGCCAGAGTAAAGACTAGGAAACAGCCCCCTTGTTCCTAGAGCACTTTGAGAGCCTTAGATGAAAGGCACAATATATGTACAAAGTATTATTATTATTGATGGGGTTGTGTAGCTCCCATTAACGCTGATGGGAGTTACGCATGTGAATTGGCAAGAGAATAGACCCCTCAGTGTTTAGAGCACATGAAATTTACATTTTTTCCAGTGCTGTAATTGAGATGTTGACAAATTGGAGAATATTGATGAGCCTTTGTTTTAAGTATTTCGTGCCAAGTTTGTTTTATTTTTCCTGGTTTGAACAATGGTATGGGTTCAGCAGCAATTAATAAAAAGGGTAAAGATAACTTTGTATTTCAATATTTTGATGTGCCAATATGAAATAAATTGTCTTAGGCAAATGGAATATGCTGTTTTAATCATTAGCTATGCATGAAAGAAAAATTGATGTTGACATCTTTGCTGTAAAATCGTTGTAATGGGGCCTTCCTTACAATTCATTTTTGTAAAATTCATTTTGTACATTTTGCAGCAATTGAACAATCCCTGCACTGTGAATAGGCAGGATTCCCAGAAATACCGAGACAGTTGGCCCAGTAACTGCTGAGCTCACACTGCACACCACACGCACGTTAACCATACTGTTGCCAGACCCAGTTTTACCTAAATATATTAGCATCCTAGCATCTACAGATCTCTAATCTTTTAGGACACGGGGCTGTACAAGCCAGAGTAGTTCCCCTCAACTCTGCCAGTTACCACACCCCTCCTCGATGTTCCCATCTGTCATCCAGGCAGTGAGGCTAAAATCCCATAGCGAGATATTTATTTATGTATTATATAGTTCTTTAGTAAATATGATGTTGAAAGCTACAAATATCTCCTTAGTAGCGAATAAAGTGTTTATAGGTAAGCAAACCTCTAAAATAGTATTACGCTTTTGAGTTTATAATACATATTATAGCTATAAAATAGTATTTTTCCCACCAAAATATTCCAGTTATATATTTGAAGGAGGGAGAAAAAACTTCAAACCCACTTACTGTGGGGCCTGAATATGTTCTACTGGGATTTCTTATTCAATCTAGAAAAACTCTGTCAATGGAATGTTTTCATAGTGGCGGCAATCTCTTTAAAATAACCCTAAATACAATATGACAGATGCCATCTGGCATAATCTTTTGCTAGTTGCTTTTAACTTTTATTTTTCCTAGAGCTAAGTTCATCCAAAACTGGTCACTTACTGTTATGATAAATACAATGACATTTCTTTTCCTCCTTGCCCTCCTAATTATATCAAAAAATTCTCTGAGACTATAATTGATAATTGAACATTGCCACAGAAGAAGCTTTTGTAGTATAACATATGGAATATTTATATTGCATTTTCTTTCTCTCTCTCCTCTCCAATAAAATAAAAAAGAAATACCATCCTTTAACCATCGGCAAACATCCAAAGAATTTCTGTTGATTTTCTTAGGACTTTTTAGAGTAGTAACCATTAGAAATAAAATTAAACTCTTCTAATAAATAAATGCTCTAGGAGCATGTAATGGTGCCCATAAATGCTTAAAAGCTTTCTATAATTGCTGTTAATTTTGAGTAATTTCTTCCTATATGTATCAATTTACTTGAAAAACCCAGAGTTGGGATTTCTAGATTTTTTTTTAACTTAGTCATGTAAAGGGATGTCTCTTGATGCCAGTTAGAGTTTAATTTAGAGTAGTAATTAAACTTGAATACTGCCTCATAAACAAAAGATAAACAATAAACCAGCCACGTTCCCTGCTGTTTCATAGCTTTGTTTCCCAGATGTTTTAGCCTGATAATTTTTACACAGTGAACTACCTAACATGGAGTTTCGTGGACAGAGGTAGAAAATGAGTTTTCTTTTTTGTCCCCCCGACCCCGTAATCCTTTATTCCCTCCAAAAAGCAAAATACAGAGGAATTTCCACTATTTAGATTTTTTTAAATCCTGATAAAATAAATACTTAATGCAGATGTGCTTTATTTAATGATAACTATAGCTCTTTTTTCATAGATATTGCTTGTTTTTTTTTTTTTTTCTTCATAGCTGATCCGGTCATGAATGTCTTTCACACTTAGTAATAGAAAGAGGCGCATATTTTTATTTAAGGTAAAATCTTGACAATAAGTCAAAGAAAGAAAAGCTTGATAATGGAGAATTTTTCTTCTTGCCCTTCTTACCACGTCCCCCTCTCCCCCTCTGCATTCCCACCCACCACCAGCATTACTTTAGGGTTCTACTCTTCCTTGGGCTACAAGGATTTCTCTGTCCAGTTCTGGACCCTTCCACCGTCAGCCATGATCTTTCTAATTGTCAGGTACGAGCCGGCCGTTCAATGCAGAAGCCATGTTATTTTCGCTGGGTGGGGTAATTACTGAAAGCTGAGAATAGCTGCACTAAAGACAGAGGGATACTTTCATGATCCCATTAGCATAAGAGTGGGTAAATTATTCATGCCAAGTGAGGATTCTATGGGGAAAAGTATAGTTAATGCACATAGTTTTTAAATGTATCCCTTTCTGCTCTGAGACTAAATTCTTGTTGGAATCAGTTCTCAGACATTTACGGGAAAGCTCTGGTGGCGTGTTAGATGCAGTTCATCTCTCTCTGTTTGCAGCGCTCTCAATAGAGACCATCTGGCAAAGATCCAAAAGGTGATTAAACAAAATGATCAGCTCTTGTTGCTGTGTTACATGTCCAATACTCTGGATTAAAAAACATGACCCAGGACAGTCAGGCTAACGTCATGCTGCTCCCCTTTCCCCCTCCCCTCTCGGTGTAAGAATTCAGATGGTCCACAAATGTGTGTGCCATCTTTGTGTCCTTATGGCCCATAATCATGAACAGGTTGTGCAAATGGCTCTTTCTGTAGCACTGTCTGTTCCAGCAGCATAGAAGCATTTCATATTAATTGGGTCAGTCTAATATTCATATTGACATGGGGAAAATTACTAAAATTTATTCTTATAGCAGACAATGAATATGTGTGCTTTCTGCCATGAGGGAAGTGAAATCTGACAACTGGCTTGTGCAACTGATTAATTTTTCTTGAAACTGGAGAAAATCAAAACATGAAAAACTGTCATTCTCTGAAAACAATGCACGACCCTTTATAACTAAACAAAACGGATTGGGTGGGGGGCTTCAGGGGAGCTTGTGGAAATGAGCTCTGGTTTTAACGCCATAATCAGGGATGAATTTACAGTGCCATTCAGAAGAGTCCTCCCTCCCCATAAACAAGCTGATAATCACAGGGAAGCTGACTTCCAATTAGCTTCTCCTTCCCTCACGCGGATCAGGGTGTTTATATGTCCTCCTTAAGCTTTGCTATGTCACTGCTGAGTTGGTACATCTCATGTCAAATTTGAAAGTTTGGAAATAAAATGTTTTATTATGAGGAAATCCTGCTAATAAGCAAGGTAATTTTCAACCAATCATTTCGCGATTGAGTTAAGGTAAAAATGCCAAGATTTGTGACTAAGGGACAGATGTATCTTATCTTTGGGGGTTTGTACCAAATGCCAAGTAGAAATATAAATTGAACAAACCAGACATTGTGAGGAAGTGATTGAAGAAATATTGAGATGAAATCTTGGAATGAAATATATATGTATATTTATAACAATGCTGTGAATTGCTTGCATGTCACATTTGCATAAGCCCGAACAGTGATTTTATTAAGGGTCAGTTTAATGTGTGTTAGTTAAGGCAAAACACAAGACCATTGCTCATTAAGTGATTCAGAGGTTACAGCTGACCATTTAATATTGTGGAGCTAGTCTATGATTGATATTATAGCATAAATTTGAGTGCAAATGTCAAGAAGAGATAAAGAATAAAGCAGAAAAGAAAAAAATTCTCAAAAACCACTTTAAAGCATCATCATTTCATGTCAATCACCCTTTCTAAGGACGAGTAAAGCAGTAGGTAAGAAATGCAGATGGGCACAGGACGCAGCTAGGGGAAGTGAGGTCCCCCTAGAGTCAGTGCAGTGTGGCAGATGAAAGGGACTCACATAGCCTTGGGGGTCTTAAGGCTATTATAGGGCAACTCATGCTCTGTTATCATGCTGATTTTTCAATTGATTTTTGGCTGAACAGTACTTGTTGAAGCCCTCCAGAGCATCAGACACAGCCTTATGGTGCTATACGTTGTAATGCACGTGTTCTATTTTTCCCTTCATTGTCTTTACTTTGCTTGGGAAGAATAGTCTGTGATGATGCCATATTATTTTCCCCCTTCTTTCTTTCTTATTTCTACCCTCAGAGAGTTTCTTGAAATTCCTGTTGTTTCTCGAAGGGGTGTTGTGGGGGAGGAGGGTAGTAGGAGAATCACTTTTTATTCCTCTTTATACGGTGACATTTGTTTTTAATCTGATCTTTAAAAATATTTTTGTGTCACAGCAGGCAATAATATAAACCAACTTTATTGACCAAGTTTATCTCACCATCGTTTTGAGCTATTTCTTTTCTAATGACCAGTATGAAAGCAACACTGGCATTTCATGGAAATCTAGTTCTTCATTAAAATGAATGTGAACCATTTTAGTATCCCTGCTATACAGAGATAAGGTTCCTCAGCTTGCTAGAAAGCCAGGTCTTGAAAAGGGAAGTAATGGAAGGAGACCCAGCAGGAGTGTGTCCTTGCCTCTCTTCGCCTTGGGAATTTCTACTGATGAAAATCCAATTCTAGTGTTATCTCCTCCTTGAAGCCTTCCTGATTTGCCCAGGTATGGGGCCAGTGCTTCCTTCTTTGCAGCTCTGTGGCACTTTTTACCTCTATTATAACATCTTTCACATTATGTTGTAATTACTTGGTTCCTGTCTCTCCCTGCTTTTCCAAGGTAGAGGTTATCACTTATTCAACTATCTAGCAATAGTATGCCCACTTTTGAATCAATAAACGAAATCCACAGATTTTTCTTTTTTCTTTTTTTTTTTTAATGCGGTGGATAAATTAATCAAAACATTGTGCTTATCAACTCTATGATGTGTATACCTGAGCATAAATGAACTATTTGGAACATATTGATACTTTTGATCAAATTTCATTACATCCTTAAGAGATAAAAATTATTTTGTTTTGCTGAAATTTTGTTGTGTTTATTACTACCTTAAATAAGTCAATGCACGATCAGCTCAACCTTAGAATTCTTTTGGTTATAGGTAGGTTCTTAAATTTTAGGTTTCTATCTAAGTATTATTTTAAGGGAGTACTCACAGTGGGACTTGTCTTATTTGTTCTTTAGTGTCTTAAATTATGTATGTATGGTCAGAATTTGGAGATGGAATTTCTTTTCATTATGTTATCTATACAAAAGTATATATGAATAGATATGTCTTTAAATGTAAGGGTGAATATAATAAGGAAAATTGTTTAATACAGCAAATAGTTTCCCATGATGAACTCAAGGTCCATTTTGCTTATATTTCTTGTTTAGGATGGGATTGACCTTGGGGGAAGTCACTGGTCTTCACACACAGGTAAAGCAGCCTGGAAGTAATTCTTGAATTTTTAGGCCCCACATGCTTTTGTTGATTTCCTACACATGTCCTCCAGTTTCTCATAGTTTGCTCTCTTGAGCAAGTATAATTATTTTCAGTGATGCAAGCAAAACCTTGTAGCAAGTTCTTTTGGATTACTGTCTAGAGTTTTGGACTGTGAGTCAAGAGACCTGTGCTTTAAGGTCATGGTTGCATTGAAAAGGGCACAGACCTAGGAGACAAAGAGACATGGGTTTGATTCCAATTTTACTCAATATCAGCTAGATTCAGTTTCCCCATCTGCAAAGTGGAGTGCTTACTGTAATCTTGCTTATATTAAGTGTGATTTCACGTGTTAAGCACATAGCATTGCCTGGAACCAGTAACTGCTGGTTCCTGTATTCCCCTTCTTCCCTGTCCTGTGATGACACTAATTAGCTGCATGACCTTGGATGTACCCCTTAATCTCTTTGGACTTTTGCTCACCTGTTAAATAAGATTGAATTAGTTAATCTTTTAAATTCAAGCTCCAGAAATCTAATGTTTACATTCATGGGTCTTATTTGTACATTTTGTCTTTTAACATAGAGGCTGCAAGTTTTTAATCAGGGTTGTAATATGAGCTTTTTTATTTCTTTGATTTATAGTACGTAGTGAAGGAATATATATATTTTTTGAAGCAGGGTCTTGATCTATTTTCCGGGCTAGAGTGAAGTGGCATCATAGCTCACTGCAACCTCAAATTTCTGAGCTCAAGTGATCCTCCTGCCTCAGCCTCCCAAGTATTGTAGCTGGGACGACAGGCTCTCGCCACACCTGGCTAATTTTTCTATTTTTTGTAGAGACGGGATCTCACTCTTGCTCAGGTTAGGCTTGAACTGCTGGCCTCAAGCAGTCCTTCCACCTTGGCCTCCCATAGTGCTAAGATTATGTGTGTAAACCACCGCACCCAGCCGGGAATATTTTTTGTTTCTTGTTTTTGGTTACCGGGAGAGCTTTTTTTCTTCTCAATTGGCAAGAAAACAACTAGGCATTAGAGTTTATTTTCTGAGAATGGTAGAATGCCACAGTTCACATGTAGAACATATAAGGTAGTGATATTAATATCAGTAGACAGTTCAGTCTGCTAAGTATGAAGTGCATTTTCCATTATCTAATTAGAACTCTCTCTGTTGGAATTTCTATACTTCACAAGTAGAACAATAAATGATAATCAATACAAAGGCTGAGACTCTACCCTCTCCTGAAATATAATCCAAATCATTCCAGAAAATCTAAATAATTTTCAGGAGAATTTTATAATTAAATATATTTAGCTGAGTTCTAATTATTTAAAGACTGTAAATTCATACAAGATATAGATGAGTACCTTTTGTTAGTCAATAAAATATTTGCTTAAGCAAAGTACTTTTTCCTTAACCCTTCCGCCAGCTACCCTTCCTACTGTTGCCTTAAAACCAATCATTCTTTTTTTATAAGTTTGAAGATTTACAAAAGTAGACCGGGAGTGTAAAAATCTCATATTTCTTCTTCCAACTAACATTTGTAACAAATGCCATCCACTAAAATAAAACTTCCAAAATTTCTATGTACTAAATGTGAAAGATGAAGAAAAGTTGATAAATCATTGATTATTGAAAACTTAGGGTTATCCTTTTCTGAGAGATTGCCACACACTGGTGCTGATGCGTAGCTTCACACACCTCTCTGGAGACAGAAAGCTCTCAATCTCTCAAGACCTCTTCTAAGTGTATGCTGTTTAAATTCAAAACACAAAGATATTCATTGAGCAAGGCACTCTAGGATTAAAAATATGGAAATCACAAGGTTTCAATAGCTTACCGTCTCCCAGGAAGTGGGAAGCACCCTGGCAAATATACAGATAACTTTCATGCATGCAGGCATTCACTTAATTTGGCGGGGAGCCTGGTGCAGGGAGAATGGCAGTTTTGGAAGCAGGTGCATCAGAACACTCCTTTTCACCCTGCCACTTCCAAGCAGCAGTCTTTCTGAATGTTAGTTTTTTTATCTGTAAAATGGGAATAATATCTATCTCATAGAGTAGTTGTTAGCATTAAATAAACATTGGCTTTTAAAGAGTCTAGCTTGGTGACTAATGGAAGAACCCAGAGAACATGCTCTTCATTCAACATTTATGGGCCACTTAGTTGGTGCCAAGCACTGTGTTGGGTGCTGTATAAAGCAAATAGGATGTGATTCCTTTTCTTAACAAGTTTATGCTGTTCAGTAAGTAACTTGGAAATGTAAACAAATAAATATACATGCTTCTAATATTGCATTTAACATATAGATTATAAGGTCTTTCAGAAAAGGGAGTGATTACTTCACAAAACTGGGGAGGTTTTAAAAGGTTTTGGTGGCCTTCAGTGGGTGTTGCCAGGTGAACAAGGTAGATGAAAGAGCCAGTGCAAAGGCCCATGAGTGTGGGTAACATGGTATGCATGGAGCGACAGGCATAGTGATACTGCTGTTTGCGTGAGAGAATTCGTAGGGGAAAGAGAGGCTGGAGAGGCAAGTAGGGACGTACAGGAAGATCCTTGTTTACCACACTAAGAAGCTTATACTTAATCCTGTAGAGCACTGTTTACCAAACTTCCCTGGTGATAAGAAGCTCCTAAGAGGCACATAAATACAGATTCTCAGGCACACCACAAACACAGCATCGTGATTTCCAGAGGAAGTCCTGGGAATCTGAGTTTTTAATTCATACACCTGGGAGACCCTATTCTAGGATTGGAAGACCCCATTAAAGATGTTTGAGCAAAAAGAGTTTACGATGAGATTTACATTTTTAAAACAGCTCTTGTGGAATGTGGGGAATATGTTTGAGGGAAAGAAGACAAAATATAGAATAAGGGTTAATAGTCCAGAAAACAGAAGAGGGATGAATGAAGGCAGTGGCAGCAGAGATGGAGGGGAGAGGACTGACAGAGGAATGTCACGCGGGAAGAAAGCAAGAGGACAGAGTCCACAATAATATGCAGCTTTCTCCCTCCGTGGAAGTGCCACGGTCTGTATGGTTTTCTTCTTTCCTGCCATGTGTTTGAAGTATGGACACCTACCAACCAGCAGAGAGGAGGAAGAATAATATTCCATTTGCAGATGCAAAGTTGTTGAAGTAGAAATGCTTGATGCATGTTGGGTGAGTAATGACCCTTCTTGGGAAATAGAGTACTTACGGGCAATGTAGCGTAGTGGTCAAAGGAGTGGGCTCTGGCTTTGGCCCGCCTGCCTTTAAATCCTCAGATCTGTCACTTGTCATAGGCGGGTCTCCTGTCCTTTACTTTACATCTGTAAAAGGAGAGTAATAAATAATAACTAATCTAATAGATTTTGGGGGAGAGGGATTATATGATATGATTCATATAAAATGACGGTAATTTTATATTTAGCTCAGAGTAAGTAAACATTGTATTTTTTATTTAAAAGTTGCTTTTTTTTTTGGCCGGGCGCGGTGGCTCAAGCCTGTAATCCTAGCACTCTGGGAGGCCGAGGTGGGCGGATCGTTCTGAGCTCAGGAGTTCGAGACCAGCCTGAGCAAGAGCGAGACCCCATCTCTACCAAAAAATAGAAAGA
>CAUYSK010056188.1:0-32338 GCA_963575035.1 Avahi laniger
GCACCAGGGATGGGCTTCGTAGAAGACAATTTTTCCATGGATGGTCAGAGGGGATGGTTTCAGGATGATTCAAGCACATTACATTTATTGTGCAGTCAGACCTCTACTGATGATCATCTGTATCTGCAGCTGCTCCCCAGCACTAGCATCGGTGCCTCAGCTCCACCTCAGATCATCAGGCATTAGATTCTCATAAGGAGCCGCAACCTAGATCCTTCGCATGCGCAGTTCACGATAGGGTCCACGCTCCTATCAGAATCCAGTGCCGCAGCTGATCTGACAGGAGGCGGAGCTTATGCGGTGATGCCCGCGCTGGAGAGCGGCGCAGACACAGACGAAGCTTGGCTGGCTGCCCCGCCGCTCACCTCCTGCTGTGCAGCCCAGCTCCTAACAGGCCACGGACCACGTGTTAGTGATTAATAGAAATTTCAAACAGTTATGTTGTATAGACCTTTAGTACTGTATCCCAAAAGGCTGGAAAATAAGGGAACCTCAGACACCTTGGAGAAACAGTGGAAGCCAATCATTTAAGTATTCCTTTCTTTTCATAAGACTATGCTTGTTCATCTTTCTTAAACATAGCTATGGTAGATAGAGCTATTTTAATAATCAGACATTTAAAAACACATATAACTTTCAAGAACTACATGAGAAAATAAGTATTTTTAAGAAAGCTTATGAGTTCTCAAATTTAGTTTTATGGGGAAGACGTTTGCCTGAAAAATTAGTTTAAAAATCAACTAGTTCTCAAAAATGATGGAAGTCTGGATGAGTACTGGTGTAAGTCTGGCATCCTAAGAATGCTGATGATGTATGAGCTTGAAATCAGGCTGCTGCTCAGTTTCTTAAGATACTAGAGTTGATGCTCTCCTGGGGTAGTAATTAGCAGTTAATGAGCTTAGTATCCAGACTAGGAGTGTCTCTAAGATTGCAAAATTTTAATTCTTATTGAAAGCTTAGGAAAGTTAGCTGATCTTCAGCTAAAATGCAGTCTTTATAAGATGAGGGCTCTATGTCATGGAGTTTGGGGGAAGGGTGCTGGACCCAGAAACTGAGAATTGGGTTCTGGGGCCACGTCTGCTCCCTTTAGACATGTGAACTTAACAAGGCACCATGCCTCCCCTCATGTCTTCATTGTAGACTTTCAGGAGGCGTGAGATATTTATTGATGGAAAGCTTCCTTATGGGTACACTCGTGTTGCTTAACGACAGGGATACATTCTGAGAGATGCATCGTTATGCAATTCTCTTATTGCGGAACGTCATAGAGTGAACTTACACAGACCCAGATGGTATAGCCTGTAGCCTGCCGCACACCTCGGGTGCATGGTACATAGCCTGTGGCTCCTAGGCTACAACCTGTACAGCGTGTTACTACTCTGAGCACTGTAGGAAGTTGCCACACAGTGGTAAGTATTCCTGTATCTATACATGTATAATCATAGAAAAGGTACAGTAAAAACGCAGTATAATTATCTTATAGGACCACTTCATACATGCAAAACGACACTATGTGGTGCATGCCTGTAAGAATCTAATGTCTTGATGTGCATATGAGACCATGTACCTATGTAAAGCTCCATAAGGTGTGTTGTTAATGTCAGCAAAGACCTTGTGTCTCAGACAACAAATCAGGGCACAGGTGTGTTTCAGCTTAAAAAAATGTTATGACATGTCGGGGCCAACTGGAAACTGAGGCTCTGTGCTTCTCAAACCATTTTGTGCTTCTTCCTCACCATCATTAAGGTCTCACCTATTGGTATTGTTTATGTGTCATTTTCAGAAGGAAGACAAATAGTATGTAGTCATTCCCAAACATATTTGACTTAATTAACGTTCCCTCCTCCCCACTTTTCTTTGGCCGCGAATCTGTGTGTGTGTGTGTGTGTGTGTGTGTGTGTGTGTATTTTAGAGATGAGTCTCACTGTGTTCCCAGGGCTGGACTTGAACACCTGAGCTCAAGCAATCCTCCTGTCTCAGCCTTCCTAGTAGCTGGGACTCCAGGCATGCATCACTGCACTCGTGGTGGTGAATTTCTTGGATCACTTGTTCTGAGGAACATGTGTCAGGAGCTCATAAGCAGTGATTTTACAATGGGTGGAGGAGGCAGAGGTTGGGAAAGAACCTTTGGAGGTGTAAGAAAAGGCCATCACGCCTCTGAGTCTGGAGGATGTGGAATGTGGGACCATGTGTAGTGCACATAAGCAGGCAGGGGTGCTCTCATAACACGGGCCTTTCTCAGGGCCCAGGGACCAGTTTTGGGGGGATTCTTTGAAGGAGTATAAGAAGTATGGGTGTTATAAGTTGAATTGTATCCACCCAAAATTCTTATGTTGAAGTCCTACTTCCTAGTACCTCAGAATGTGAGCTTATTTTGGGGGTCAGGAGGACACGGTCTTGTTCTGTCGCCCAGGCTGGAGCATAGGAGTGTGATCATAGCTCCCTGAAACCTCAAACTCCTGGCCTCCAGTGATCCTCCTGCCTTGGCTTCCCAAAGTGTTGGGATTACAGACATGAGTCACTGTGCCCAGCCTGACCCTATTTCAAAATAGGCTCACATTTTGGCCAGGTGTGGTGGTTCATGCCTGTAATAACAGCTCTTTGGGAGGCCAAGGCAGGAGGATTGCTTGAGGCCAGAAGTTTGAGACCAGCCTGGGCAACATGGCAAGACCCTCATCTCTACAAAATCAAGAAAAATTAGCTGGGTGCAGTAGTGCACGCCTGTAGTCTCAGCTACTTGGGAAGCTGAAACAGGAGGACCCCTTGAGCCCAGGAGTTTGAGGCTATAGTGAGGTATGATGATGCCACTGCACTCCAGCCTAGGTGACAGAGTAAAACCCTGTCTAAGAGAGGCAGAGAGAGAGAGAGGGAAGGAAGGAGGAGAGAAAGAAGGAAAGGAAGAGAAAGAAAGAAAAAGAAAGAGAAATTCCAGATATATTTAGTTAAGACAAGGCCCTCAGGGTGGACCCTAATACAGTATGACTGGTATCCTTTTAAAAAGGGGAAATTTGGATGCAGAGAGGCAAACAGTGAGAACACCGTGTGAAGACTAAGGCAGAGACAGGAGTGATATTTTTGCCAAGGACTGCAAGGAGTACCAAAGGCGGCCAGCAAAACACCAGAAGCTGAGAGAGGGGCCTGGAACAGATTCTCCCTCCCCACCCTCAGAAGGAACCAACGCGGCGACACCGTGGTCTGTGACTTCCAGCCTTCAGGGCTCTGAGACAATACATTTCTGGTGTTAAAGCCACCCAGTTACTGGTACTTTGTACGGAAGCCCTGGGAAACTGAAACAAGGGGGGCTGGGAACGTGAAGGAGAATTCTAGCAGAATTCTCCCAAGTGTGGGTGGTCCGGTCAAGGGAAAGGGAGGAAGTAATGGGAATTGTTCCCTTTGCGGACGGTCACAGAAATCCGGGTGCGTAGCTGCGCTTTTGCATTCGCCGGTCACATTTTTCACTGGAGATGGAAGATGTCGCAGCAGGTTCTGGCATGTGTTGGGCAGGAAATGCCCAAGAAATACGAGACAAGTGCGTCAGGCTGTCCAGCGGCGCCACTGAAAGAGTGTGGCCGTGATTTGCTCTGGAGCTTTCAGCCAGTTGATCAGTTCCATCCGCTTCACCTGTTGCTGAGATTTTCTCCCCCGTAGCAAGCGTGTAATCAGATGTGAAGACCTGCAGGGTGACGGAGGTGGAGGCTCTGAGGTCACGTGCGCCGTCAGCGAACGGCTGATGTGCGCGTCCGTGGACTGTGCCCAGAAAACGTATCTCGGAGTGAGGGGAAGTGTGTCGGATGCTGTAGGGTGCAAGTGAATCCTATGACTGTATCTATTACTTAGGAAAGAAAAAGTACACACTGTCGTTTCTCACGGTGTCAACATTTAAAGTCATTAGTTATATTGTGGATCTGGCTTAGTGATTTTTACAAACCGACGTCTTCCAGTGCGTGCCTCCATCTTGCAGGAGGGAAGAGACTGAAATCCATTTACCAGGAGTACGAATTTTCTTAGACAATTGCCCAGTTCT
This sequence comes from Avahi laniger, assembly GCA_963575035.1. Taxonomy (NCBI): domain Eukaryota; kingdom Metazoa; phylum Chordata; class Mammalia; order Primates; family Indriidae; genus Avahi; species Avahi laniger. Next base: position 4,025 of record CAUYSK010056188.1, read on the forward strand.
TTTTAGTTTCTCAGCTTACAAACCAACTTGAACACAGATTTTATTTAACCCTGAAACCGTAGGCAGAATATTTTTTCTTCTTTTGCTTCTGTCCCGTCCCTGGTAAGATAAACTCTGATGCCTGCACTGGCCGTCTTGCCAGCCCATCCCATGGGTGTGTCCCTCTCTCCGTGAGGCGGGGGCTCATGCCGGGTGAGCGCAGGTTCCTGCGTCAGATGCTGCTGGGAAGGGGCAACCGTTCATGTTTTTGTACATTTCATTAGACTGCACTTTCCTTAGTCCTTTCAAAAGAACTAAGGTGGGGGGCATGGGAAGAACTTAATTTTTATACACATTTTTCCATATTTTGAAATTATAATCTCATTTCAGCTACATCAGTGATATAAATAATTAGGAAGTAGCAGTGGGCTGATAATTGGATTGGGAAGAACGAGGTGGTGCTATCCATCCTAGCCCAGTTGTGTTCTCTTTCTGTGACATTGGTTAGAATTCTCAAAAGCCCCTGTGGTGCTAGATGACAGTGTTTGTCATAAAAAGCTCATTGGAAAGGCATGCTGTGAAATTAAAGTGCATTCATCCAGAGAAATACTGCAGTTTCTTATCTTTGCTAATTAGAAACAGGTTCCATGTTCAGACAAAAAGACCTTAAATATATTTTCAGAGGACATGGCCCCATGTCCCACAGATAACAAAAGGAAAATTAACACCTTGGGAGAAAATTACAGCATTTTTCTGGTTGCATGATATGATTGTGGAAGAGTACATAGGAGACCAGCTGTTCCGATCTGGCTTAGGAATTTTGGGGATGAGGTTGGGGTGCTGATGGCCTGTAATTCACCTTCCTACTTGTTTTCCTGAGGCTAATAGGATAAGCCATGTGCATTATGCTGCAGCCGGTTGATTTTGGTGGGAAGTGACATGCTCAGTGACAGAAGCCAGCCTAGAATTTAAAGTCAACTTATCTTTATTTATGTCCTGTTTGGTTCCAAAAACTAGACATGGACATTTGATTTGGCATCCTTTTCAGGATTATCTCATGAAGACTCTTGGAATATTTCATTTGTTTTGTCTTCATCCATCTCTGCTCTGGACTATGTATCTGCTCTGTGACCAAACGTGGAATTTTCCTAGTAGCTGGGGATGGGCCGGGGCGGGGGGTTACATGTAAATAGGCGTTTAGCCAAGCAATAATTGATACAGAGAGAGGGTAGCATTTAAGGAATGATGTGAATATTGCATGAATGAAATAAAGACCAGAATGAATCTCTAATGCTAGTAGAACTTTGCTTGTTCTTTTTTAAGCAAGCAAACAAAAAACACCTGAGTTTTCTGAAACATCTTCTAGTTCAGTTTCTAGGAATGCAAACTTTTTTCATGCCAAAAAGAGTATTTTAGTAAAAGAGAAACAGTAGGCGACAGGCCTCTCTGGGTGTGACAGCCGGCCAGGCAGGAGGCTGACCGAAGTCCCCCGTGGTTGTGCTCTATCTTGTTTTCACCACACTCCAGACGCCTGTTGGGGCTGACTTCTTGTTCGTCTGCAGCGAACCTCTGTGACAATGTTCTTCAGTTCCCTAGAGATCCCCCATTTCAAATAATGCTTTTCAGAACAGACTTTAAAATTCAGGTAAAGGTAATTCATATGAATTATTTCTTCAGCTGAAATTGGCATTCTCAAGAAACTGATGATAGAGCCAACTAAGACTAAAAAAAAAAAACCAAACCCTAAAACACACAGAAACTGCAGTGAAGAGAAGGAAGCCTTGTCCGTAGCCCTCAGACTCTCTGCAGGAATTTACGCGCTGACATGAACTGAAGCAGAATGGACGGCAGGGCCGCGCGTCTCCTTGGGTGTTTAACTTGGGAAATGAGAACAGTGAGTCTGGCACGTAGGCAAATACGGTTCTGCGGCACGAAGCTGATTAAAGGATTTAAATTTAAACTTGGAAGGACTTTTATGGTCCCTTTGGTGTACATAATCGTCTTTTTGTAGGAACATATTTGAGGTCACTTTGTGTAGTAGAGATGTTCAAATATTTGTGAAATGGCATGACAGTTAGAAAACAATTAACCCGGGTCTGGTCCGGCATGCTCGCTGCCCGTTTGTGAGAGGGCCGAGGAGGCTTTCCCAGCACCTTCCCTCCTGGACGGATGTTATTTATGTCACAGGAGCAACAACACAACACGTGGCCTCAAGAGCTGAAAGTCTGACAATTCTAGCTGAAGAGGGTTTGAGAAAAGTGCACTGAGGACCGAACCTATTAGCAGGTCAGAGTGAAAGCTGATTTTTAAAACCAGAGTTAAAATCAGGGTGGAATAATTCACAGGTCTCTCTGAATCTTGTATGTTAAACATTGTGGAATCGTCTCCAGTTTTTCGGCCTGGGCTCTCAAAATACGTCTGTGACCAGAGCATCTCAGATGCGCTCAGCTGCGTTTTGGGGAATCACAGAGCCCACGTGCATTCTATCTTGCATTCCTCTGCATCCTCTGTGAAATGAGAGCTCCCTTTCCTTGTTTCCTGACCCCACTTGAGAGTTTTCAGATTATTTTTTAATGAGGAAGGGTGTCACCATCTTTGAAAAGATTTAAAATAACAAGCTTCTGTTTTTGTTTTTCTGTATACATGTAAGAATTGAAACTAGGGATCAGTAGAAATTTATGTCCACCTTATCTATAATCTGTTGGTTTTACCTATTAGCAGTAATAAGATATTATAGCCCATTCGAGCCAGAGTGCTTGAGAATGCAAACACACCTATCTGTCTGTGCTCTTTGGGCTCATATATCTTCCTAAGATGGACAGTATTGTGAGAAGGTTGTAAGAGTCGATTTTCAGTTTTGCATGTCCAGATGTTTGTGATCTTTCCACGTGAGAGTCTGAAGATATACAGGGATTCAATTTGAATTGTTTTGGCAGACACAGCAAAAGATATCCTGAAAGGTCTGTTTATTCATATGTCTATTTAATTGTCTTCCACACACCTGATAACCCTTGCAGGACAATCTCTGCCCTTCAGACTCGTTGTGACACTGTCCTTATGGTACAGTGTAGTATGTGCTGGCACAGAGGAGGCCAGGCTCAGGCGTGGAGGGAGAACTGGTCTCGTGGGGGATGCATTGTAAGTACAGAGAATGCGCCGCAAACGGTTTAGCCGAGACTAGGGATGGAGTGTGGACGTAATCGGGTAGAGTTTAAGGATTTATGCTCTGTGGATGCTGTTTCATGTAATCTTCAAAATCCTCCAAGGTGTGCACATCTCCATTTTACAAATTAAGACAGAGTCATAGTGAGTAGTCCAAAGACATGCCCATACATTGGTTAAAATAATATTGAATTTCCTAAGAAATGTCCTTCAGGGATGTAAAATTAGCAAATTTTGACTTTCTAGTAAATTGATATGTTTAGCTGGCATTATTCATATATGTGCATAAATTAGTTTTGTTTTATTACAAAGAGATTGATTGGAGTTTTAAAAACCAATTTAGCTAATCCTTCAGTAAATCTATGAGGGTTAACTATTAACATATCTGTAGTTGGTACTGATTTGAGAATCACAGTATGGTTTAAATTCCAATTTGAAAAAAATTACTAAGTAGAGATAAATTTGTACAACTGTATTTATTTTAGCTCTGTTTTCAAAATAGTATATATAGATCATATTGGACATTGTAAATGGGCTCAATAGTTTAAATTAAGAAATATGTCATTCAAAACAGAAAAATTGTTTTTGATGAAAGGTGGTGATAAGATTTTTTCCCCTTGCTATCTCATATTGAAGATATTTCAGCAAACCGGTCAGAGTTCTGCCCAAACTGTTTTGAATGTTCTTTAGAACTGTTTTGAATGATCTGGGTTTTTTTTGTTTTGTTTTGTTTTTCTCATGACACATCTGAATTTTCTTAAGCTTTTTGGAACTCTTTTCTGTTTTAAATGTTATATAAACTCTTTGGTTCGACCACTGAATGAAATGTTATGACATTTAAGGGGAAAAAATCCTATAAGCATTAATCAATGTAGGGTATTTGTTGCTTTTGCAGTCGACCCCATCCAGCCTTCATCCTGACGTACACCATACTGGAGGCATCCGCCGCTCGCTTAATTGTTTAGTGCAGACCGCGGTTGGATCCCTTTCTTGTGCTTTCAGTACTGGTAAATTAATCAAAAGAAGCCCCTGCTCTGCTGGGCATTAGCATGCGTTTAGACGTTTCTGCTTCAGGGCCTGTTCATCAACTAAAATGCTTTTAAGCCCCAAATGCAGAGTAAACAGTGTTGCTGCGGCCGCTTTGAGGTGAGCCATTACTTGTGACCCGCTTACATTTGGGAAGGGGCCTGTTTGTATTAGCAGTTATTCTGGTTTGGGCTGTAGCTTTTTCAAAATGTTTTTGCTCCTTTTTATTTTAATGCTTTTAGTATGTGTGAAGAGCACCCCTCCATCACCACCGCGCATGCATGCCTTCCACAGGCGTCTCAATAGCACACGGGGAGTGAAAGAAGAAAAAATTTTTATGAGGTTTGAAAGCTGAAATACGTGCATTCCCTAATGCTCGTCGGTGGGGACAGTGAAGCTACCAACGCCAGTTGAGATGTCAGGTGTCAGGGTAGTTTCCATCAACATGAAATTGTGGGTTCTAGGTTTGTTTTTCTATCTTCTGTTAGATACAGGTTGACACTTTCTTATTTCTGGTCCCCACTGTGCTAGGCACTGTGATGCTCCAGAAAATAGTCTCTTTGCGTTGCAGGGATCAGTCCCTCGAGGAAGATAGGCACGGTCGTTTCAAGGTGACGGGCTGCGTGTTCTGATGATTTATTTCCCAGGAGCTGCGGGAAGACGGGGGTGGGGGGGAGGGTGAGACAAGGAGAAGCACGAGGGGACCCCTCCCAAGGAGGAGGTGACATTGTACATGGTCCTCAAAATGAAGTCGAAGTTAGCTGAGGGGCTATCAGACACTGGGGAGTTCGATGGGGGAGATTTTGTCCAGAGACAAAGCAAAGCAGCAGAAGCGTGGGTGGTGGTGGTCCCAAGCAATGCTGGATGGCACCTTGCTGGACAGGAGGCCGTGCCGGGCGCAGCGCAGTCAGGAAGCCCGTTGAGCAAGGATCTACGGAGCTTAGGCTATCCCTGGCAGGCCCAGGGCGTGTAAGCAAGCACACAGTGGGCAGCTTCGCCTTAGGAGCAGATCAAGGCCATGGTGTAGACGGGAATGCAGGCAGCAAAGCCATCGTGTTCATTCAGATTTTCTTTAAAAATGGAAAGGACATTAGGGTGGACATTCTGGTCATCACTGAGTAGAATGAATGACCTAAGATAACTGTCATACTGTCTCTCCAGTTTCTGATCCTTGGCATCTAAGTCTGCTTCAGAAATAATCATTTGTATGCATACGAGCTCACGTGTATATTAAGCCACCAAGTTCATTTTTAGAACTAACCTATCAGTATTCACTCACTCACTTGTGTCCTGCAAAGCCACCGTCAGGGGACTCAGGAAAACCCTCTCTGAAGGGTTGGTGGTCCCGCTAGTGTGAAAGACTGGCCGGTGTCCTGACAGTGGCTCATGATCCAGGCAGAGCAGGCTCAAAAGACGCTTTCTGGAATACTCGCTAGGCTTTCACGAAGCCGAGTAAGGTAACGTTCTAGGTAAATAACAACACCGGTGTGTGGATGTACCAAAGCAGACGTGGGGTCCTAAATGTGAGAGGCTTCTTTCCTGTGGGGGCTCCCCTCCTACTGGGTCACCCTTGTTCTCCAGCCCCCACGGCGCCACACGGGAGCAGCCTGCCGGCCGCTCTCCCGCTCTGGGCTCCTCTGGGCCACGCGCCCAGTTGCCTTGCCCAGCCCCCGTTCCTGAGCTCAGGGGGTTTCAGCCTCGTGTTGGGAACAGTGCTGTAGATATTCCCGGTTCAGTAGGACCCTCCTTACCACCGAGTGGTAGGATTTTAGAATTTAATGCATTCAAATAATTGGGCGGAGGTGCGGGGAGCCCTGGAGTTCCTGCTGGCAGTCACTCAGATGTGTAGTGTTGGCTTCAAGTTTATATGGGCACAAAGGGATCAAAAATCTTGTGCAGAAAAATCCTTTTCTGCTGTATGCATGTGAAACTTCTATTGTGAAAGAGTTGCTGGCGGGGGTGGGGGGAGAAATCCTTTTGGAATTACGTTGATAGTTCAATAAAGTATTCCTGTAGTGACAACATATCTGTGTTCAAAGCCTGAGATTTTGTTGTTCTATTTGTCCAAAACTGAAGTCATTTTTTTTCCTGCGTCGCAGTGTATTGGAAAACTGACGGAGAGCGCAGGAGTGTTAACTACAAAGGTGGCCACGGGCTCCCAGCTGGTAACGCTGTCTCCAGGGTACAGAGGCCCCGTTTTCCTGGTAAAATTTTGCTTGCTCTGTAAATGTGATTTACTCGGCGGGTTTCCTGATTCTCCTACAACCTTCTCTCTGAATATTTGGAAGGAACTAAGTTAACCTCCCACACCTTGGCTTATTTTGAATTCAGCCTCGTCAACAGATGTTTATCGAGCTGAGACGGCGGTAGGCAGCTATGCTGGTAACGAGGGGGAGGAGGGAAGCTCCTTGTTTTCTAAGACGTTGTCAAACGCCTCGTACTTGGAAAGTCATGACATCAGTATCCCGTAATGTAGCGTAATTCAGATGGCTATGACGTAGGGCAAGGATTGTCATGAAAAGCTTTTAAGAGCAGTATGGAATTGAGTGAGGCCTTCAAGTGTATTTATACTGCTTTTCTTTTTAATAACTTACTTGCTTTTTCTTTTTCTTTACAAAAGTGATGTACGTGCTAATGATGGAAAGAAGAAAGAACACAATGAAGGAAGTATACACCTAACTAAATTCATTCTATTCAGAGATAACTACTTTCTAAATTGTTTTCTCTTAAAGTTTTATCTCTGCATGTACACGCGCGCGCGCGTGTGTGTGTGTGTGTGTGTGTGTGTGTGTGTCTAGTATATATCTAAAATCGGGTGCCACTGTACATGGACTTTTGTAACTTCCTTTCTCCATTCAACAGCACCTAGAACATGTGTCCGTGTTCCAGTCAGGACACTTTCGATCCACAGCGTTCTCAAAGACATGATGCTGATGAGCCGTGGTCCAGTGACTATGCCCGTAACCTTGTCTACTTATGTATTTCTTGGCATAAATTCCTGGAATCAAATTGCCTATTCAGAAGTTATGCACATACAGAAATTGTATCCAGATTGCCTTTATCCAGGGTTGCACCAATGCATGATATATGCGCACCGGTGGTCTGTGAGGGTGCTTGTTTGCCCACAGGTCAACATTATGCAATGTTAGTCTGCTTAGCTGTTGTCAAATTCTGTTCAAAGTGTTCCCTCCACCGGAGCTGCTGCATTTCCCCACAGTCTCTGTCCCTTCTCTAGAACTAGCGCAGGGGTAGGCTTCGGTGACTTTCTTCTAACTCTCCTCCTCCCTTTCCCGCCACTCTCCAACGTGTCCGGCTAAGTGGTACGTTACAGCGGTCTTCCCTTTCGAGTCTTTCCTGGAGTGACTTATACATGGGTTTTGTCTCCCCACTTGGAGTGTAGGGTGCTGGAGGGCATCTCCAGGGCTATTGCTGTGGGGTCTTTGGGCCCTCCCCGGGGACCCTACACCCAGCTGCACCTTAAGCTCATTCTCAGAGAGAGGGGGCAGATGAGGTGGTCTGGGGGGGTGCACTTGGAGCCCCACTGTTGGGAGAGAAGCTAGACCGACAGGCCACAGCATGCCCAAGCACGCTTGTCTGAACAAAAGCGGCAGGGAAATCCGGGAAGTGGGAACCCGCAAACCGAGTGCTGGCACTCACAGGGTGTGGCCCCGCAGCGGCCCTTTGGCTCAACCCACATTCATTTATGGAACCGTTTCTAGGTTATTTCCAGCCCCACAGCTCAGTGCCGATTCTTATGAATGTTGGCCAGACACTCTGGGCCGTGTGGTTGTTGGCTTCCCTTCCTGTAGGTGCACGCAGTGCTCTGTTTGCCTTCCTGCAGATTAGAGCAATGCGCAGCTGTAGGTTTGGAGAATCGCGCTGTGGTGGGGTATGTCAGTCTGCAAATACCGTCTGAATGCCAGATTCGTGCCAGGTATCGAGACCAGCGCTGGGGCTGTGTTGTGAAGACAGTGAACATGGGGCTGGCCTTGTGGGGAGGTCACAGAGGGAAAATTATCCTCAGCCTGAAGGGATGACCTCCCACGGTCCGTGAGGTCACTTCCCAGTTTCTCTCTTAGAGACATTTTGTCATTGGAGCTGGCAGCCGTGTGAGAGCCATGTGGTGCTGCTCCCGGTAGGGCGAGGGTCTCTCATCCCCTGTGCTTGGCGTGCACGCAGAAGGCAAATGCCACCTGTGTCGAAACCTGGCCCCCAGAGGTAAGGAAAAGTCTGTTTCCTTCACTAACAGCATCTGGAAGGAATAGAAAATGGCTATTTCCTAATTACCGTTCAAGAGTATTAAGCCAACATTCATGTGTATTTTTCCTCTCCTTCAGTCACTCACAGGATTGAAAAGAAATTGCTCCACTTGCACTTAGCTTCATGCCTGTGTGACTTACTCCGGGAGCCCCAGCTCGTCACCGGGACTGCCGGGCCTCAGAAGCAACGGGCTAGCTCTACAATCCCCCCTAACTGCCCGATGCATCCACGCCGTTGACCAGTTTGTTGCAGTCTGCGTGCCCGGATTGTTTAATATATCTCTCTTTGCTCTGCTAATGACTGGAGCCTCACAACATGCTGACAAAAGTCCCAAAATGCACAAAGAAAACTGACAAAGAATATCAGTCCCTTGTTTAACTAACTGGCCCTGGCTCCAAACAAAACGGGCTCATTGCCGTGCCAGCTGCCCAGCTCAGCAGACCCTTGTCTTTCCAGGAAGGAATGACCTGCTGCTTAAAGCATCTTAGGAAAACTTCACCCTTTAAAAACATTTGAATGGGAAAAAAACTACATGTTTTTATTTTATTTTATTTTATTTTTTAGCTTTTACTGATAGGACTTAATGAGCTGAAACTAGCTTCTTGGAAGCCAAACTATCTTTTCAATAATGCTAAAAGGTCTTTTCCTTTGACTGAAAATTAATACCTTCAGTTTTGGAAGAACGCTAGTCAAACCCCTAGTCAGAGGTTTATAGCTCAGATAGAGCCATGTGTAAATAAGAGGATCTTGGAGAACTGTCTGACATCAAAAACAGGCAGAGAGGTCCCAGCTCTTAAACTTGTTCAGATCAATACAAGGAAAAAATTTTAAATTTAATTTCCATAATATTTAAGAATCACTTTAAAGATGAAGTGCTTTTTGGATTCTGTTTTTTTAATATAGCAATAGAGAGATTTTCTATGAATTGAGAGAATAATTATATAGATGTCGTCAGGACCGTAGGCTAACCAAAATGGTCCTCTGTTGACTTGGCTAATTCTGTTTTGCACTTGTTAATTGTTTGGTGTTATTTTACATAGTTAGGCTTTTTCAAAATTTGTTTTATATCAATTTCAATTCATTTTATTACAAAGAGAAAAACTATTTATAGACTTCCATTTGTGCTAATTGCACTCTGATTGGATTATTTGCTGTTCTTGTTTTTTGTGTTTTGTTGTTGTTGTTGGAAATGAAAGCAAGAGGAAAAACTATTTCCAGTATGTGATTGGACAAGAATCTCTCTGCTGTGTGTGACACTGCTTGAGGAGACAATGTATGTGACAGTTGCACATTTGTCATATGTTTATAATTCATTCTAGCGAACAGTTGACATTATTTTAGGGCATGCGGACAGATTGAGCTAATTGCACAGTTGTAATCATTCAAGAAAAAATATGATATTCTTACAGCTCAAACTCCCAAGGCAGGCCGTCTCTGTTTCAGCCCTACTCTACAGGGACAAAGCCACTGAGAAAGAGGTGGACTGACCCTGCCAAAGTTCCTTCTTCATTCCTAACTTGTCCCCTGCTCCAAACCCACGTGCTTCCCCTTTCCCTGACACCGTACGTCAGAATGCTCCATTATAGCTGCAATCTGGTTCACACGGCAATACTGGCAGAAGACACCGTGTGCAAAGCACTTTGTTGGATGTTGGGGCAATTAAAAATGAAGACACATCTTTACCCTGTAAAAACTCATAATCTTGTTTCTGTTTATTCATGTTCAGTGTGTGAGAATATTAGCGTAAATATGTTATATAATGGGTTGGTATAGAAGGAAACTATATAAAATTATATGTGGAAACCATCTGATATAGGACTTAAAGGTAAGGGAGATAAATTCAAACAGGGACGTGTCGGCCGAGACTTTCTTCTTTTACTGATTCTCATCTTATCTCCATCCTGAAGACCCTGAGAAGCCCTGAAGCCAGGAGTTTAGGGAGGACATTCCCAGCCAGGACAACCTCGAAGCCTGGAAGTGTCCCCAGCAGACGGCTGAAGTGTGACGCTTGGGAGTAACATGCTTTGGAAGCACTCAGTCCAGGAGTCAGGGAGAGATCAAGATATGTTTTTCCTGCTTTTCAAAACTCTTGTCCACCTTTATCATTTATTCGGTTTTCACGGCTATCTTGTGAAGCAGATGGCAGTGGTGATGTCCCCATAGCATGGGCAGAAAACTGAGAACCGGGGGATTAGGTAACATTGCTGGGTTCTTGCAGTGTTGGGAGTAGAAGCTCTCATGCCTGCATTTGGTCTCCCACCCCAGCCAGGGCCTGGTTGCTGAGCAGAGCTGCTTAAGAGCTTCCAAATGTGCGTTTGGAAGAAGCCACAGAATGCAGCGGAGTGGGTGAGTGTGCAGACCCTGGAGCGAGACCGTGGCATTTAGGTCCCACCCCAGCCCCTCGTTAGGTTTGTGACCTTGGGCACACCACGTCGACCCTTCTGAGCTGGGTCCTCTCACCTGTAATACGCAGAGAACAATAGCACTGATTTCTCGGAGTTATAGTGAGTATTAAATTAGCCAGTGCGTGGACAGCGCCTCACCCAGTTCCCGATGAATAAATAGCGTGTGCTGAGTCACCACTTGCCACTGCTCCTGTCGTTTTTACTGCTGAGTCCCAGACTTTTGCTTTCAGCTTAAAAGCATGGGGTTTAGAGCTCAAGAAACATTAGAGACCCTCCTTGTTGGCGTCTTCACAGAGGAGGAAAAAAGAGGACCAGGGAGGTGGCACATCTGGATAAGGAGTGGCAAGGACCCCTTTACCGCCTGGACGCCGTTCCTCCTTGTTCACACGTTGCTGTCACCTGAGTTCCCCGCTCCCTTCTCCACAGCGCTGTCCTCAAGCGTAGCACACACCCCAGCATACTGCACACCGCTGGGGACGAGAGCGTGCCTGCTCTCCAGGGCACGGGGGTCATAAAGTGTAGGACCATAAAGACCTCCCAACCACACGCTGGCTCTGGACACCCTGGACCTTAGGTCACGTGATCTGGTCTGGCGCTTGTACAACTCTGGGAGGACGGCCGTGTGATAAAAAGAAAAAGAAATCGTCCCCTGTGGCTCCGGTGGACACAGTGATGCTTTCGTCACCTTTCTGTTGCTGGAGCCCAGATGAAGACCGAGCGTGGGCTTTCTGCTGTGCGTTGGAAACTAGGTCACTCTGAGTGGATGGCAGGTCATTTTTGTTACACTGCCTGGAGAAAAGATGACAACACGAAAGCTGTCGCTGCTTTAGGTCCCATCCATGTGCCGGGTTGATTTAATGAGCAGCTGTGTATCTGTGTGAGAGAGGAGGGTGCTGGCTGCAGGTTGCTGCCTCTCTCCGTCTCGTTCCCTCAGTCCAGGCTCAGTTTGGTCGGCGGCCCCCATTTTCAGCTGAGAGCTGGGTGTCATTCTAGGGCGCAGGCGTGGTATCCCGCTACCATCGCAGGATGAGGAGTGAAAGCCCTCAGCAGAGCTGGGGAGCCCCTGAGTGCTCCCGAGTACCACCCCATCTCAAGTTTCCTGGCTGGAACTTCCCCTCATTCCACACCCGCCCTGGTCCCAGCCCTAATCCAGGCGGCTGCGGGTCTGGCTCCCTCTGGGCTTGATCTCCTTTCCGAGCTCGGGGAGTCTCTGCTCTGAAGGCACGTGGTCTTGCCGGCTCCGCAGCAGCTGCCGGCCCAGGTGGACGTGGCAGGTGTTGGCGGTGTTGGCCCCACCCATCAAGCCACGTCAACAGCAAACTTGACTTTTAGGCAGTGGCTGTTACTTACAAAAGTTGAGTAACCTGATGAATAGGGCTGCCCGTATATTAATTTACCCTGTAAAGCACTGGTTTGGGCTTCTCTGAACAGAGGATATAATAAACTCATAGCCTTAACCTTTCATGTTCTTTGATCAAAAACTGCAGGATGATCATTAACTCATTTATTATGATTAAATAATGTGGCCTTGAACATGAAAAGGAAACAGTTAAAATTGAGAAGGAGGAAGAAAAAAGAGCTGCATTATAAGTAAAAAAAAATTATAAAAACATGAAGAATTCAACAAATATTTGTTTGCTTCCTGTTATGTTTGGTGCTAAGGAATCTAAAGATGAGGAAAACAAATTGCCAACACCAGGGAGCTCATCGCCTGACATGGAGACAGAAGTGTTAACACTCAGGCAGCTTCATTCGGACCAGACATTGTCTAAGGAAGTGCTAGTCCGATGATATTACTCAATTAGAGGAGCAAGTGGCACCTTTACATGTCACCTACTACCATAGTCGGCTGCGGCAGTTTGTTCCTTCTGTGGGTGCACGGAGTCATGGGTCTCACCAGGCCCGGGTTTGCCCCCCACCACCTCTCACCCCGCCTACCCGAAGTCTCTGTCCGTCTTCCTCTGTTGTTCTCCAGGACTTGGCCAATGTGTAGAATCATTGGAAGTCATTTTCATATTCTGTTCTTGGCATGGTAGAATGCCACTGCCTATTTTTAGAAACATCTTTACATATATGGTCATGAAAAAGAAAAGTATTATCATTTCCTGCTATTGAGAGCTAGAGTTAGTGGCTTGTTGAACACAGGCTTTAGGTTTCAGAAGGCAAGTTGCTGCTTGGAAGAAAGAGCGTTGTGTAGCTTACCTGCATGCCCACCCAACAAACTCCACTTTCAAATGTATTTAAAAAGAGAGAGAAAGGGAGAGGGGCGCGTTGATCTGTGACCTGACTGTCCCAGGTGTGAAGCACGCATGGTGTTGGCCGCTGCGGTCCCTGCGGCCCTTGGTCCGGGACTGGTTGGAGCCAGAGTTGGATGGGCTGCCCCCCTCTTTCCAGAGTACATGTGACTACAGTGTGGCATATATATCTGGTTGATAATCAGATGACCTTTTGTTCCAGGCACAGGTGATGGGCGAAGGGCAGGCCTAATTAAAATCGTTCTATTAAACATCTCCGTCATCGTTAATGTCCGGTGGTGCATGAGCTCACGATGCCCGGCCCTGCCGGAGCCGTAAACTAGCTCTGAAACGTCAAAACTCAAACACATCTCGGCTTTTCCCTCCACTCTGTTTCCTGTTCCTGCCTTCCCCACAGCAGAGGTCAGGCTCGCTGTTTTGAAATACCAGAGAACTTTGCAATGGGGAACGACGCATGTGTGTTAACCTCAGGGAAGGCAGACACTCCTGAAAGGGTCTTGGGGGCCTTAATAAAGCATTTCAAGGAAGCAGAGTATCAAATTAATGCTTTTTGTGCTAAAAACATTAAGGTATTTAAATGTGTTATTCTAATTCCTGTTTCAGCCTGGGAACAGAAGGATCTAATATCGTTTATTTAAATCCCAGCCTTCCTAGACTGCTCCGTTCTCTTCAGTCTAGTATAGGAAGAAACGGACTATGACTGGTTGATCTCAGTGAATATGAAACTGCACATAATTTACAACATACAGCCTGTCCGATTTTTTAAATTTTTTTAGAGGCAGGGTCTCGCTCTGTCGCCTAGGCTGCAGTACATTGGCCGGATCACAGCTCACTGTAGCCTCGAACTCTGCAGCCCGTCCCATTTTTGCATAAAATGTGCTTGCTCAGATCTTAATATATTCCACATCATTTAGTGGAGATGTTAGGTTTCCAGAGGCCAGACGTTTGCCAGAGTGCTGCCTTAATTGTTCTGTTTCCTCGACGTGTGATAAAATTGTCACAGACACAAGTACAGATGCATAAATTCTGAACCCCCAGCAGGGTATACTCATTTCAAAGCGAACCCTTTCCCACTCACAGAGTAAACCGATCCTGGGCAGACAGGATGTCCTCCTTTTTCCAGCAGCAAGCCTCAGCTGCAGAGGTGGCATTTATGGATACAGCGCAAGACTGAGTTTTCAGGGTTTTGTTCAGTTAATAAAGAATATCAAGTTGCTCTCCCTGCCCTCGACTGTACAACGGTTGATCTGTAACTCCTGGGTTGCAGAGAACACTCACAGGATGTTGAAAGCAGTCCCCAGTTATGTGGTAATTGTAGATCAGTTTAAATATATACACACACACACACACACACACACACACACACACACAAACACACACGTATGTGTATAGAGAGAGAGCCCCATCTCTAAATCAGTTGTTAGGGCTTCTTCCCTTTAAAAATTTTTGTTTTATGAAGAAATTTTTAGAGTTTAGAATCAGGAAGTTTTTAGATGCCATATAAGGGTAACTTCAGGTGACCAGAATAGCTGGTCTTAAAATTTTTCCTATGTAAGCACTAAGTAACCCATCCAAAGTGAGAGATGCAGTACACTTTAAGACACTAGCGAGATTGTTTTTCAGGGTCTTCTGAAAGGATTTATAGAATAACCAAGACTATTTTGGGAGGGTGTAGTGGTGTACATAACACTGAAATAATTAAAATTTATATATTAAATATTGAAAATGATTTAAATGAACCCTTTTAACAATAAGGAAACTATTAGTAAACATTAACATGGTTTTGCAGTAGCAGATTTATATAAAGAATATTTTTTAAAAGCTGTCTCTCTCTCTCCCTCTCACAACACATAGATACCTTTTTTTGGAGTGTGAAGGGGAGCTCAAACCCTGTTTTTGAAAGTTGAATTATAACTAGTTAGAGTCTATTCCAGAATATGGAAACATTTAACCTTTGTATTTTGAAAAATGGATACTTGTACCTTGTTGAAAATAATCTTTGTACTTAGAGGATGCTATGGGAATTTCAAGCTTTCTACAATTTAATATAGACTCAAATATATATGTTAAATTCCTGAAATTACCATAAAATTGCAGCACCAAGATAAAAAGCAGGATGCTTGCACAGCTGACTGCCTCTCCCGTCTCCTTTGCACAGACTCCTGTTGGTGTGGCCTCAGCACCTGTTCAACCTGCAGTGTAACCTCAGGGAAAGGACTTCATGGCTGATACTGGTGGAATACAGGGGATTTATCAGAACACATCTGTTTCAGCCACATCAAAATAAGTAATGCCGTCCGTTCATCTAGGCTCTTACATCAGATGCTTTGCAAATCCGGAAGCATCTTGACTTGTATTTCACAGGGGTGGCTGGGTAGCATCAGGGTGATTTCATGCTCATATTTATCACTTAATGAGATATGGGTTCATCATTTTATTCAGTCAGGAAGTTAAATGCTTATTCTACTGGACACTGCTGAGTAGTTAGTAGTAGTGCAAACATAATACTGAAGTATGCAAGATTGTGATAGAATTTGATTCTAGACATAAATCATCATACAAAGAATAAATACATGGTGAGGTAAGCCAGGTGCAGTGGCACACACATGTAGCCTCAGCTACTTGGGATGCCCAGGTGGGAGGATTGCTTGAGGCTGGGAGCTCGAGACCAGACTGAACAACATAGTGAGACCCCACACCCCCCAAAAAATACATAGTGAGGTGCATAAATATAAAGACCTTGGATGACTCGAGAGACCCTTAGCACTCCTGAGACCCTTCATAAAGACTTGGTAAGCTGGTATCTGTTAAACCCTCAAGTGCTTATTTGAGTGATATATGGGGGCTAACAGTGAGTTTGTAACAGTCACAGTGTTCTGATGTCGAGAGACAAGGGAAAAAAAGGCTGGGCTTAGGTGTTAGCCTGTCCCAGGGGAGCCGTTTGTGAAGCCAGAGATTGTTGTTTCCAGCCATATGTCATTAAAAGCTGTCGCCAAAAGCCTAGAATATTTTTAAGGATATTAGTAGAAAACGGAATCAAGACCACCAGCATATTGGTCGAGAAGTTTGCAAACAGTGGCCGTTTGACCACAGGAAAAATGGATTGTTTTTATCTGTTTTTCCTCAAGATAAATTTGGATCCATAGAGGTGTCAGTCATCTTTGTACTCCTTTCATTCTTGCCATCTGTGAGCATTTAATAAACAGATACATGTGGGATAGTTTAATTAACTTTAGATAGTAGACTCATAATATTAGGTGTTTGTATGTCTACTTAAGCTATGAGATTTTTAAAGGTACTGCAATTTTTGAAAAATTTAGGATTAATGACTACTATAGGAAAAAAAGTGTGGTATTTTATTTCAATGGTTATTTTTTATCAAGAAAATCTCATTCATAGGATATTTAACAGGAAAAATAGATACTTTTCTAAATGAAATCTTCTGATATATTGGTAGCACTTTGTTTTATAGTTAATTATTGTGTATTTTACGCTTGGTATTGATTAGTTGGTTTCTGTGTCATTAATAAAAAACTTACAAAGTCCTGTATGTCTTATTTCTGGTTAGTATTTTCACCTACCACTGTCTTGTATGAGACACTCAGATTGGAAGAATATTTTAAATGAAATACTCAACCAGAATTCACACTTACTTGATTTTGGTTTGAAAGCAAAGAAGAAGAACCTATGTTTGCAAACTTTGAAAAAAAGGGGGTGAGATTAAATGTTTCTGGTAATAAATTGTTAAATATCCCCATGAAAATTTTGCTTGTCTTGTGCTGTGGAAATTTAAGCTTGGCTAGGAAACAGTTGTACTAGAAAGAACGTGTGCTATGTCTGGCCAGTGCTCGTGGTTTGAGTGTGGTTCAGAGACAGACAGCATCGGCGTCCCCTGGGAGCTGATTACAAACACACATTCACAGGCCTCACCCCAGAGTGAGGTCAGAGTCTGTGTCTGCAAACTGTGTGCGTGATTCTGATGCTTGCTTAAAATTCGAGACTCCCTGATCTAGGCCAGTGGTCTCCAAACTTCCTTTGAGTCGTGAGGACTGTCTATAGGCAACAAAGATGTTTTGAAGTTCAATTAGTGAAAGTATTTAATGAGTCTGGTTAATTAGGGTTTTGGGTCTCTTGGGTCTTCCTGGGTAGAGTTTGTTGTAACCCCTCTGGCTCCGCTGAACTCGGCGCACAAACCTGCGATCTAGATCCGGCCCGTCTGTGGCTGGTGGGGCAGCCAAAGCTAGAAGCTAAGGAGGGGATTCGCTTCGGTTTGCCCAGACCACATTGCAAAGTCAGGATTTAGAAACTCACTCTGAGACCAGGGCTTTTCTAGATCACATAAATTAATGTGTGATCGTTAATTCTATAAAAGCAGTTACCCAAGGTTTTAGTTAAGTGTCATATTTGAAATAATTTTAGAAAGCTAGTTTTAAAATTTCAGGAGCACATATCCCATAAAATGAGATACTCCAGGATGATGTTTTTTTTATTTAAGTGTCAAAAGGAAAACTTGTTGCTCATTTTAGAGTCTATTGTGTTAGCCAAAAAAGTGGATGGACTACCTCTCCAGTTGACTGAACTCATTGGGTTTATATTTTTATTTATAGTATACCAAAATAGGTTATAGAAGTGTCCCAAGCAACTAGGTTGGCTCAGATGTACTCTGGAGTTCTTACTTTATGGACTGAATTATTACATGTTGAGAATACTTATTAAGTGTGGCATGTGATTCCAGGTCACAAATTCAGATGAAGAAAGAGCTGGTTTGTGCTTCCTGGCAACTAGTCGTGCTAAAATACTGCATATGGCTGAAGGGGAATGGTGCCTCTTCAGTTCTGTAGAAATTAGCTGTTTGACATCTGTTTTGAACCCCTAGTGTGTGTTAGAATGATGTTTTCTCAAGGCATTACAGCTGAGGGCGTAATAAATCCTTGATGAGAATTTCATGCTCCTGTTTTAGGACATACTGGGGCATGATTTGCCTTGCGTGCCCTGGTCAGGTTTTCTTATCTTTGCTCTTGGGAAAGCAGCTGCTGGATGTTCGTAGGTTGGACTTGAAGCCATCAGGATCCTAACTGGACTTGACTTACCTGAGATCCGAATCCCAGAGCAGCGGATCCTGTGACTCTGTCTGACTTGCTCTGTTACCCGCTGGTTGGTTTATTGCTAAACACCCCAACAAAAATCTAACAGCTTAACCTCAGAGAAAGTCTCGGGTCTGTTTAGCTCCTTCCCTGTTCCACTCCAAGATTGTTCCAACTCCCTGCAGTACAAAGTGGCCAAGTTTTCTGCCCCAGGGGCTTCCTTTCTCTCCAGACCACCTCAGATTTGCTGACAAAGAGGCCACCGTGCTTGATCACCTGGGTGACATATAGACTCTCAAGGATTTGCAGCCACAATCCTGTCCAGTGCTGCTTAGGCGTCTGTTCCGTGCTGTCTTGTGATATCTTCCTGCGTGAAAAAGAGTTGAAGATTAAATGACGGCTTTATTAGTGAATTTGTATTGTTTGTTCTTTTTTTTTGAAACAGGATCTCGCTCTCTTGCCCAGGCTGGAGTGCAGTGGCATCAGCATAGCTCACTGCAGCCTCAAGCTCCTAGGCTCAAGCAATCCTCCTGCCTCAGCCTCCTGAGTAGCTGGGACTACAGGCTCGCACCACTACACCCAGCTAATTTTTCTATTTTTTGTAGAGATGGAGGTCTTGCTATGTTGTCCAGGCTGGTCTTGACATTCTGGCCTCAAGCAATCCTCCCACCTCAGCCTCCCAAAGTGCTAGGATTACAGGTGCGAGCCACCACACCTGGCCTATTTGTCTGTTCTTACACTCTAAATAAACACTTCCTTGTAATTGGTATTTTTCTCCTTCAGACCCATAGAATTATTTTGGGTCTTCTTCCCAGACAACTTAGGAGCTGCAAAAAGTCACCCACCATCCTGGAGTCCTTGTGGAAACAACCCCTCTCAGGCAGCAGCCGAGCCTCTCCCTGCTTTGGGCTGTGCTTCTGCAGCGTTTGGCCATGGGAGACCTCACAGCCCCAGACTCTGCGCCAGCTGCCCCTGAAACCCCGTTTCCTTCTTGGGGTGGATGTGGAGAAGCCTTTCTCGTTTCGTCTCGCCCTAACCCTCTTCCTACACTTTCTCGTGCCCTGTTGCTTTTTTTCCCTTCCGTAAAAACAGATTTTATAAAAAGTTCCCTTGCCGGCCCTGGGTTGTATATGACATACCGAAAAGCAAAAGGGGGCCTGTGCTGGTTTTCTGATGTACTGGGAAAGCATTTCCGAAGGCCTCTGTGACAGAGTGTGACGGCCCTGCTCCCGCAGCAGGGAGCCTGTGCCCCTGAGAGTCCGTGCGTAGCTCCCCACCGAGCAGGGCGATTCCGCATAGGCTGTGCCTTAAGTTAGTTTCGAGTTGTGTATTCCATCTGCAAAGTTGGCAAATACTTGAAAGCCACAAGCTACTGTTTTCTGAAAGCTTCTTTGCACATGAGCGTAAAACGCATGTATTGAATTTGGAGGTTGTCCAATAACTGTCCTTTCCGCGCAGCCGAATGCAGATTACAGCTGTGTCCTGGGGAAAGGCACACACGGTCACGGCTTCTCTTTCTTCTCCCGCAGAGTGTCTCCTCTGCAGAAGTCTGAGATAGTGGACGTGGTGAAGAAGCGGGTGAAGGCCATCACCCTCGCCATCGGGGACGGCGCCAACGACGTGGGGATGATCCAGACGGCCCACGTGGGTGTGGGAATCAGTGGGAACGAGGGCATGCAGGCCACCAACCACTCGGATTACGCCATCGCGCAGGTCAGCGGCGTGGGGCGCCAGCTGGCGCCGAAGGTGCTAAAGGCCGTTAGTCCGCCCCGAGGTCCCCCCTCCTCTGCGGACGGCTGCCGCGGTTCTCTCAAGTTTGTGCTGACACACTTGGGAGCGGTAGAGGTTCCCTCTGAGCAGCTACGGAGCTGTCCAAACCGATGCACCAAGAATCTGTAGCCCTGCTAATGTAATCTCTAAATCTTCTTTCTTCCCCCCACCCACTTTTTTTTTTTTATTTCGTCCACCCACTTTTTTTAAAAGGAAATACTGCCTCTTAGCAGGTTTTTTTAAAAAAATAGACTTTATTATTTAAAGCAGTTTTAGGTTCACGGCAAAGTGGAGCGGAAGGTACAGAGATTTCTTGTATACCCCCACCCACATAGGCAGAGCTTCCCCCATGACCAGCGTCCCCCACCAGAGCGGTACGTTTGCTACAGTCATTGAAGCCAAGTAAAATATGGAGATGAATCTCTGAAATTAAAACATTTTATTTGGGAAGCAAGAATTGCAGTTTGGGACATACACACAGACTGGGTGGCCTTTGGTATGTTTGAAGAACAATGAGAAGGTTAGAGGTTTTATTACAAAAGAGAGAGAGGGAAATGTTACATATTTCTCTTTGAGAAAGTTCAGTGACACTAGGAAGGTTTGGGGGAGCTGGCAAGTTTTAACTGGTAAGTGACAGCAATGGCTAAAACTTCTTAGAGTCACAGCAGCTATGAGATGAACTGGTTTCAGGTTACGGCAGGCAGTTTCAGCAGCCGGGCTCACAGAGAATTATATTCTTGGAGCAGTGTTATACGCCCTGACTGGTTTTCCCCTCTTTCTCTGAAAGCATCACTGATGACCATTTTGTAGTTAGGCTTAGTTGTCCCTCAGTGCTGGTGTGGAACTGACCAGTTGTCTCTGTCCCATGTCAGGGGGAAGGTACAGTGGTCTATGTCAGGGACCAGGGCCATATTTCAGTAACACAGAAACCAGAAGGAAAAATTTCCTCAGGGCAGGTCTGTGTAGAATCCAACATCAATTCCATGTTACCGGTTCCATAGGCATCAGTGATCAACTCAAAGTGTTGAGCTAACATTATCCTGTTAGGAGAGTTGGCTTTACAAAGATTAGACAGGCAATAAGAGCAAAGTTTAAAAATGATAATGCAAAAAATTATAAATCCAGTTTGAATGATAGTTCTAAACTATGAACCTAATTTTGAAGGTAGCCAACTAAACAAAAGTCCAGACATATCTGATAAGACTTGTAGCAGATAGCCTGTTTTTTAATCTGGTATAATTGTGTTTCCACTTCCCCAGAGGAATTTGTCCACATGTAGCAAGTAGTGTTGCAATTACACAAATGCTACCTTGTTGACTAGTAAATAATTTAGAGCAATCCTATAATCCAATACTACTTCAGCAAGAGACTCTAGGGAAGTTTAGCTTAGAGTCAACTATAGATCCAATTGTTAAAGATAAATATTTGACCATTGTTTCTAAGTGATTAACTCTGATCCAGTGGAAAAAGGATCTGACAGCTGAGGCCCATCTGCCGGATTCATGACTCTTGGAGAGGTAGCTCTTTCAGCATGATAGTGTAGGTTAAGAGGTGTCGGCCAATGTCCAGATTTGGTTTAACAAAATCAACTTTGTTAAATTTAAATATAATCCAGAAATATTCTAAACCACATTGGCTTTTTATTTTCCATTTATTAAGGAATGATGCTGCCCTCACATGTGGTTGACTATCAAATCCTCCACCAGTGAAAATATATCCTGGTGGGGCACAATAGGTAATGCCACATAGGGTACCTTGTGTGTTAATACTTATTTATAGGGTGGTGTCAGTAGTATTTATACAAGTTTCTATTATTGAATTATTACATTGTTCGAGACCATCAACAATTAGAGGGCCAGGATCATAAATGTTGTTGCAATTTGTCAAATTATGTTTTTTATAGTTTTTATTTCTAATTTTGAGATCTTTTCTATAGACCTTAGGCACTGTTAGGGTGAAGCAGGGAATCTGAATATATGGTTCTAAAAGTTTGTAAAACGGACCAGTATAGTTTGAACAGTTACATTGGGAACATGGGTAAAATCTGTTATGGGATGGACTAAAGATTTACTTGCATAATGAACAGATTGAGGTTTTTGGTAACAAATTCAACAGTTAGTTACCTTTCCCCATTTACAAATGGACTAGAGTCCACTATAATAGTTATGAACTAGTTCATTTGGTTCTTGAGTATAAGTTTGAATTTTATTTCAGTCTGTGGACTTATGAAATCCTTCAGAGAGGGCCCTGTGTAAATTCCTTGTAAATCGTCAAGCCTTTTTCCAGTACTGTAGGCCAGATTCTAGGGAAGTGCACGAGGTCTTGCTAAACCCTGTTGGGGATTGGTCCCATCTGCTTTTGCCGTCCAGTGTGTGGCCTGGCCGTTTCCCGCAGTATGTGGGCAGGTTGGTAGAAATTTCAGAACCAGGCTGGTAAGCCAGAGTCGTAATGAGAAATTCACTAGCCAAGTGATGGGGCCTCAGCAGCTCTAGGACATTTCCTGGCTGTAGCATGGCTTTAGTGCAAGGGACGAAAGAGATCTGGGGAGTCTCAGGATCATTAGAGGGCCTGACTTTATTCTGAGGTTGGGAAGCAGAAGGAGGGGATGACTTAACAGGGAAGAAAGGAAGTTTGGAAAGTGAAGAGTAGAGGGGAGATGGTGGATGGCACCTGAGAGACAGAAAGATTTGGGGATTCCAAAGCCTTTTTCTCTTAACTGTTTGTTTGTCTCACTTAATTCAGAAACAGTATTTTGGATTGAGGCAAGTTTTGATTCTTGATTGTGCATAGATGCTTCAATGTACCTATTAAGATATACTTTCCATTCAGATTAGTTTTAGTCTACGGCCATACCACCCTGAACATGCCCAATCCTGCCTGATCTCAGAAGCTAAGCAGGGTCGGGCCTGGTTAGTACTTAGATGGGAGATTATTTAGTTCTAGAGCTGCAGGTTTCTAATCGGCTTCTGAGATGGCCAAGTTTAGAGAGGTCAAAAGAACCCCCAAAAGGCCACTCTAGCTCCAGGTCATCTTTAATATATTCAGTTCACTGGAATAAGAGAATGTGAGATGATGGACAAAAATGCTGAAGCATATAGCGAGGTGGAGGCCCTGATCAGGTCCAGGTGCCAACTGCACAACCCCATTAAACCGAGCACTGGACATGCAAAGTCCAAATAAAGGCAAGCACCGACAGCAATGACATACTTACTTACCAAGGACAAACGCTGCCTTCTCCAACTAAAGGGGAAAGAAAAGATCCATTCACCGTGGCCTCAGCTGGAAGGAAAAACAATCCCTTCCCGTAGACCTCACAGCTGACGTCTGCCAGAAGGAGTGGAGTCCTCCTAAACAGGAGGTCTCCCAACCAGATGGGAAAGACCCCTTCCCAGGCAAATCCCAAATAAAACAAAACTCAACCAAATCAGAATTCAGGACAAGAGAGAACAGAGGGGGAACAGAGGCAACTTGCAGAAATGAGGGCTCACGGAGCTCCAGTGCGGTTACCTCACACTGTGTTTTCAAGCGCCGGTGATTCTCGCTGAGTTGGGTCAGCTGTGGAGTCACACGTCTGACACCAATATGTTGAAGTAAAATGGAGTATAGAGTTGAACGTCTGAAGTTAAAACAAGTTATCTGGGAAGCACGAATTGCACTCAGGGCATACACATAGACCAGGTGGTCTTCTGTGTGTCTGAAGAACAAAGACAAGGGTGGAGGTTTTACTTTTAAAAGGCACAAAAGTTACATGTTGTTCTTTGAGAATGTTCATTGGCACTACTAGGGTTCTAGGGAGCTGGCAAGTTTTGATTGGTAAGTGATGCTATGGGTAAAACTATTCTCCGGTTGTTTCAGCTGCCATTAGATAAAACTAGGTTCGGGTTACAGCAGGTAGATTAAACAGCCAGGCTCACAGAAGATTACATTCTTGGAGAAACATTATATGCCCTGAGCACTTTCGCCCCAGGGCCTCTTGACTCTGTTTTAGTTGGGTATGACAAAAATGACTCGATTTGTATGATCAACTTTCACACAGTCAATGAACCTACATGGACCCATCACAATCACCCCAAGTCCGTGGATTATGTTAGAGTTCACTTGTGGTGGTGTACTGTCAAAAGATAAAATTACAGCACATTTGGCTTAAAGATCTCTATTGGTTTTATTGGTATTTTGGAATTAGCAAACACTTCATTCCATAAAATAGAATAAGTATTGCAATGAGTTGAGCAGAGTGGGTTGGTTTTACAGACAGAAGGGGCTAAAGAAAACAAGGAACAAAATCAGATTTTTCATTTCAAAATCATGTTTCTTGTAAGGCAGGGACAGGGAGACAGAACAATAGAAAGATAACTGACTGGTTAACATCAGGTTACTCTCTGTTGCCAGGATTAAAGCAGAGGAAACCGCATTATCATGCTGACTGAAGATTATCCTTGGCCTGTTTAGGAAATTAGACTATTATCTCTCTCTCCCGATTTCTTGGAAGTTTGGCTTTGGTGAGCATGGGTGGCTCCATTTTGATTTTTAGTCTGGTCTGCTGGAGCCTAGTGTGGGAGTTTAGTCCAAAACAGTGGTCTCCTATAATTTTTGTTTAATGGTACCTTCCATGGGTCTGGACAAATGTAGAATGTCATGTATATGCCGTTATAGTCTTGTCACTGCCCTAAAAATCCTCTGTGCCCCGCCTGTGTACCCCTACTCCATGCAACCCCTGGACACCACTTATCTTTTTACTGTTTCCACAGTTTTAACTTTTCCAGAATGTTGTATAGTTCGAGTCATGCAATACGTAGCCATTTCAGACTGACTTCTTTACTTAATAATATGCATTTAAGGTTCTTCTGGTCTTTTCATGGTTTGATAGCTCATTTCTTTTTAGCACTAAATATTCCATTGCTTGTATTAGCAGTTTGTTTATACATGTACCTACTGAAATACGTCTTGGTTTCTTCCAAATTTTGGCAATTATAAATAAAGCAGCTATAAGCATGTGCAGGCTTTTGTGTGGACATGTTTTCAACTCCTTTGGGTAAATACCAAGGAGTGGAATTGTTGGATTATATTATAAGTGTATGTTTAGTTTTGTAAGAAAAACCTTCAAACTGTCTCCCAAAGTGGCTGTACCATTTGTTTATGGCATCTAGGAGTGTGTAGCCTGTGATTTATAGCCCCTGCATGTTTATGTAGGAGACCGGTGGCTGGATTACTGGAGCAGTGCCATTGTTTGCCCTTAATGACCCTGAAGCTAGGATCAAGCCAGTGTGCTCGCCAGAACAATATTATCTTTTATTCACTTATAAAGCAGTATCTGCTAAGCGATATTCCTTGTGGATCTCTTATTTTCCATCTTCTCCAAGCACAATAACCACAGTCTTGGTCGAGGCAATTCCCACTAATCTAGCTGTTTCTTATTGGTGAGTGGAAACAGCCCATCTCGCGATCCTGGAGACTGGAGATTGAGACCGTTACTAGGAGCCAGCGTTCACCAGTCACAGAGAGCACCATGCAATTTCCTTTGCTGTTTAACAAGAGCCCTCCTGTTTCTACACTGCAATATTTTTACTTTTGAAGAATATTTTAAGCAATAATTTAATATTGATTTTTAATAAATATAATATTTTCATCACATACGAACAATTAACAATCACATTTCTCATTCTTGCTGGATTCAGGAGCCACATGTAATCCTAGGAAAGCCCCCGGGGAATAACCACAGGACTCTGCGTAGGCTGTTCCTATTTGGGGCTGTTTGTACTGTGGGCTGCTTCTGAGAGGCTATGTGATTTAGGAATCTGTCCACGGGTAAGTGGATGCCTAAAACGAGAGTGGTTACGACATTGCAGGGTTCTTCAGCATAAATGAAAAGCATATTTCCCCATATTTGAATCAGATCAGTTCTGAGGTTCTCCTGCTTATAGAAAGATTAAGTGTCTGGTTTTACAGATAGGGAAACTGAGGCTCCTCTGCTTAGGATGTCTGAGTTGATCAGGGCACCTGTCTATAAACAAGGAAATGGCCACACCAAACTCATCTGTTTCCTTTCCTTAACCACTAAACGCTACTGGGACGCATACTTCCATGGTCTCCGCAACCATAAATACACGGGGGATGGCAGGAATCAGCTGTCCTGGAGTCTCAGGGGAATATTTGTTTGCCATTTTCTCAAGTATTCTAGAGACCCCAGTCTTCTCTTTTAAACCAAATCTCAGCAAAATTTAGTATCATGAGGTTGTTCTCTTCAAAATTAAACTGTAAGAGAAACCTGAAAGAGGAAGGCGGGGTTTTGTGAGCCTGCCATCATGGACCTTACGTTTTAGACCAGCTCTTGCCCTCCCAGCGGAACCTCCCTCTCTCCAGTGCCTGCCAGTGCGAAGCCTCTTCTGCCTTTGTCCTG
Organism: Avahi laniger; assembly: GCA_963575035.1. Taxonomy (NCBI): domain Eukaryota; kingdom Metazoa; phylum Chordata; class Mammalia; order Primates; family Indriidae; genus Avahi; species Avahi laniger. Next base: position 30,363 of record CAUYSK010056188.1, read on the forward strand.
GGCTCTCTCATCACCGGGGCATTTGCGATCAGGCAGACGGTGTGATTTCAGGCTTTCTCGTCTTCCTTCCTCCCACCTGCCCCTAAATTGTACAGTAAGCCAGTCCCCGATGCAGGAGATTGATCTGGTTCACATTTTGGCCCCTATTAAAAAGTCATTTCAGGTTAATGAAAGCACTTTGAGCTGCATCGATTTTTGTTTCCCATCTTTCTTTAACCGAGAGCAGCCTGGGCTGGAGGTAGGGAGAAGTTATTCAGCCATGGTGTGTGCCATTTTATACTTTTCCCAAAATGACTTTCTTTCACCCAGAACTGTGGTGGACATTTTTCCACTTCTGCCCCATCTGCCTTCCCCCTTACCTGCGCTGCAGCGGGGTGTCAAACCACCATCCTTTACCTCGTGCCCCTTGGTAATGTGTAGCTTTCCCCTTTCCCAGAGCGTATCAGCGTAGCATTCTGCTCAGAACGGAGATCTCTTTATTTTCTGAAGAAAGTACGTTACTCACTGAACCCTCCCCGAAGTTTGTAATATTTTTAAATCATCCTAAGAAATAGAACTTTGATTTAGAATTTTTGTCCCTGAAAATAAATCATTGCAATGCTAAAAATTGAGACAATAACAATGTTGTCTATAATGACTCAAGTTTAATATTAGGTTCTGTGTTTAAAAAAAAACACCTTTCCTTTTAAATTCACTTATTTTTGGTTTAGCTATGCATTTTATACTTCAGTGCTTCTCTCCCTGTCCTGCCCCCTTTATTTGCCCGACACTTAAATAGACTTCTTAAAAAGGTTTAGTTTTCCCATATGTACCAACTGCTGCTATTTTGAAGTCGGTATTTAAATCTAGAAGTCACTAAATTACTATGAATTACCTCATTTTGTGGAATAACTCTCCTGAATATTTGTTTGTTCAAAAAATGTTTATTGAGTGCCCAGCACATCTTGGTGTCCAGGACTCATCAGCACATAAAGTTAACAATGAGCTTCCATTCTAGGGGGTAAAAATACAAGACAACACGATAAACAAGTCGAGCACATCTTACGCTAGAAAGTGATGAGGGCTGTGGAAAAGGAAACGTGCGTGAGGGTGAGGAGGCTGAGCAGTGCTACAGAAGTGGCCCGTTACCTCCCTTTTAAATTTTTGTTTATTTTTATTTTAATTTATTTAAGAAATGAGAGACTGATTTCCTATAAGGCTTTGTTACTTCACCTGATCTCAGTATGTTCTTTTTATTTTTTTATCTTTTGAGACAAGATCTCACTCTGTCATGCAGGCTGGAGTACAGTGGCACAATCATAGCTCACTGTAACCTCGAACTCCTGGGCTCAAGTGAGCCTCTTGCTTCAGCCTCCACAGTAGCTGGAACTACAGGCACCCTCTACCTTGGCCTAGCTTGATGATCTTTTCATTAAATAATTTTGACCCCTTCTCATTATTAAGATCCTAAATGTATATCAGATTTAATTAAAAGCCATGCATGCGACAAGCACTTGCTGGGCAAAAAAGTGATATTTAATGGGGTTTTTTTTTTGAACAATAAGAGAAGTTAATTTCCTTTATAGTGAACTGCCATGTCAGGTTGTCAATGGAATTGGTTTTATTCTGCTCACCTTTGGGATGTTATATTCTCTATAGAGGGAACTTGAGTTGTGAAATACTGGGAAAATGACATTTTGTGGATTTCGCTAAATAGTAGGTTCGTTTGAACTTGAATTGACTGTTGTTTCTGTTTTTCAGTTTAGCTACCTGGAGAAGCTTCTGTTGGTTCATGGAACTTGGAATTATTTTCGAGTGACCAAATGCATATTGTATTGTTTCTACAAGAATGTCGTACTCTATGTTGTTGAGGTAAGAAAGGAGATACCATTTCTTCTATTGAGGAGTTAGATCTTTTCCTTGACATCAGACTTGGTAGTTTAAATTTTTTTTTTAATATTTATCTCACTTAGTGCTGTTAATATAATCCTGCTTTA
>CAUYSK010056189.1:0-63747 GCA_963575035.1 Avahi laniger
TGTTCATTGTGCTGATCCTTGTGTAATTCTGTTTTGAGTACTCATTGGAGAGCCTGTCTTGTCTTTGTGAATTCCCTTAGTCTTTGCTTATCTGAGAATGTTTGTATTTCTCCTTCATATATGAAACTTAGTTTAGCAGGATACAAGATTCTAGGCTGGGAATTATTCTGTTTCAGAAGAGTGAGAATGGGGCCTCAGTCTCTTCTTGCTTGTAGGATTTCAGTTGAGAAATCTGGAGTTATTCTGATGGGCTTTCCTTTGTATACTGCTTGTTTTTTTTGCCTTACAGCTTGTAGAAAGGCCTCTTTAGTGGCTATTTTGGTCAATCTGATGACTGCATGATGTGTTGTCTTTCTATTTGCATTGAATCTCCCTGGGGTCCGTTGAGCTTCTTGTACCTGTATATCTAGATTTTTAACAAGGCCTGAGAAATTCTCCTCTGTTAATTCTTCAAATAGCTTAACCAGCCCTTGTGTGTTTTCTTCTTCACCTTCCGGAACCCCTATCACCCTCAGGTTCCTTTTTTTCACATAATCCCACATTTTTTGTAGGCTTATTTCTTTTCTCTTAGTTTTCTGCTCGATCTCTGTGACTGACTTGTTTAATAGGAAAGAGTTGTCTTCAGTCTCTGAGATTCTTTCTTCTGTTTGATCTACCCTGTTCTTGAGGCTTTCCATGGTGTTTTGCAGTTCCCTGAATAAGTCCTTCATTTCCAGGAGATCTGTTTGATTTTTCTTTAATATTTCAATTTCTTTAGTGAATTTTTCTTCCAGGTCCTGGATTTTTTTTTGTGGTTTCTTTGTGTTGGTCATCCAGTTTTTCTTGCATATCATTGAGTTTTCTTACAATCCATGTTTGAAATTCTTCTTCTGTCATTTTAATGTTCTGAGTTTGGTTAATGTCCATTGCTGGGGAGCTGTTGTTCCTCTCTGGGGGTGTGCTTTCCGTTTGAGTCTTTATACTTCCAGAGTACTTTCGCTGGTTCCTTCCCATCTGGATCAGTTGTTCCTTCTTGTCTTTAGATTTTTGTTTGAATAATGACATGCCCTGTTTAGTCTCTGAGCCGGTAGTTGGTGTTTGTGGGTGAGATTCGACCACACCCTTTATGATAAATCAGTAGATGCAGTAAAAGGGTGTGCAGGATGACCTCTCTGTCAGTAGGTGGCACTTGCAGGGAGGAGCATGCTCTTTTTGGGTCCTGTAGCTAGCTCTTGTTCCTCTAGAGAGGCCCTCTTATTCCTTGGGTGATGGGTGGGGCCCTGGGACTACCAGGTGTGTCCTTGTTCTCCACCTCAGTGGGGAAAGGACCGGGAACGAGTCTGGGTGGGGCTGAGTTGGGTAAGCCTGCCCTCAGGCTCCACAACTGCTATTAGCAGAGGTCAAAGTTCTGCTCTTTGTTTCTGTGCAAAGCTGCTGGAAGGTGCTGAAATGGCTCCACTCAGCTGAAAGTCTAGGCTTAAGGGTTGGGGCTGTCCGAGACCTACACTCTGGAGCAGGTCTCACTCACCTACATCCTTCCCCTCTCCGTGGCCTCTCCCAGGCCTCTGCCAGCAAGTGGGACCTCAGACCGATGGATCTCCCCTGGCTGTGACGTGGGCTGGGAGGTTCCCTACCGAGGATGACAGCCTGAACTGGGTGCACGTCTCTCTTTTGGGAGGAGGGTTGCCACTCAGGCATGTTGATCTGCCCCTGAAGGCACACACTCCTCATTAGGTTCTTTCATAGATCTCTCCTCTGTGCCCCAGGGCAGTGCAATCATGACCTGGGTGTACGGGGTGTGGTCTGCAGACCTGTCTCCTGGGCCCTGGAGATCAATCCCTGATCCTGCCAGGGTGAGGGGTGCTGATCTCTAATCACCTACAGGGTGTCCAAGCTGGATCGATTTCACTCCACCTCGGGATTTGCCCTCTCTCCTGGAGTTCCCAGGCAAGCAGCACCTGGGAGGGCCGGCAGGTAGGGAGTTCGCAGTCTGAGTACCCTTCGATCTGCTGTATGGCCCCAAAATGATAGGTCCCGTTCCTGAGAGATGCCTCCGTGTGATGGCTAAATTGTCTCTCTGGGCACCCATAGTTAGGGAGGGGGAAGGAGAGAATGGAGCAATATGGCGTCTGCCCATAGGCCCTGGTCTGCGCATGGCGAGGTGCCCTGAGGGAGCAGGGAACTTGGTGCCGTGTTCGCAAGAGGCCACACTGCTCACTGGCAGCAGCCGTCTCTGGGCTGGTGTCGGCAGGTCTCTCCAGCTGCTCAGGAGCCCACCAGCAGTTTCAGATGCGAGGGAGGGGAAAGTTAACTGCTCCACCTACCCTTGTCGCTGGTCTCCAAGCCTCTCGGGACCTTTCTCCTTCCAGTTCTCCTGAGAATTTATTTTTTGAAAGCACATTTGTGAGCACTCTTTTTTCCTTACTGGTAGTCATCGTCCGGACCTTGCCTCAGTTATTTTTCATTTTTGTACCTTCCAGAGAAATAATAACATAGTTCTTGCATTAAAGCCTTTTGCTCCGAGCATTTGTAACAGAGCATTGATTAGCTGAGCTAGGACAAATTCACAGACCAAAAAGCAACAAAAGAACTTAGAGGGGGGAAGTACATTAACTCCAGTCAATCAGCTACACACAGTGACTGAGAAAATCTGAGCATTGAAAGACTTCCTCAAAATGGCATTCCATTTGTGAGTCATGACCCAGCCTTACTAAAATGTTACCATAAACTGAAAAAATAAATATCAGATTGTATCAATTGTGTGCTATGGCATGGCAATAGCAAAAGAATTTCAAGATTTATATAGACAGATTAGGTTACAATTAAGGCTCAAGTTCCTCTTTTCAGATGGGAATATTAATTATAATTTGTTAAACAAGAAAGAGGCTAAGCATATTTTATTTTAGATGTATGAGTGAATATTTGTTAATATATGTACATATATGCACATATTGCTCACATATTCTCTTTCTTCATTTAGAAAAGTTAAGGGAAGAAATATATAAGTAGTGAGCAAAGCATCAAAGGGGGAAACTAAGCAATCACAAGCTGGGAAGAATGGTTATGAAAGATAGAAATGATGAAACTAATGAGATATTCAGTAACTCTACTCCTTATTATTAATTATTTTTACATACACACACAATGGAATAATTGATCGTGTTACCAAAAGCAAACAATTACAGGAGTATTTTTTTCTCTCTCTGATGTATGATCTATCACTTGCCAACTTATTGGACAATAGCTTGCTTTGAGTGTGAACATGCCAATGGATAACTTTTCATAGAGGACTGATTCTATTTCATTAATACGTGGCCATTGAATCTTACTGAAACCACCTCGATTCACTTTTTTCCAATTCATTCCAACCACTATTACGCAATATGCCAGTCTGTATGCAAGATAACTCAGGGCATGTGAAAATGAAACCTCTTAAGGAGCTTGAAATTCAGGCAGGGAGATAGAACATGTTTATAATTCACTATATTATACTGCAGAATATGTTAAGTGTCATAATAGAGGCACATATTCATACGCATATGGCCTTATGAAAAAGGAAGACACAAATTCGTATTTGGGAGAGTAGTTTAGAAAAGTCATCACTCAAAAAATGGCATGTGAACTGGGTCTGACCCGTAGATGTGAGAGAAAAAGCAGCCGCGGTGGGGGACAGCATGGTTGCAGGTGTGGAAGGCAGGGTGCTTTGCAGGGCAAGGGCGTCGAGGAGCCCGACCACAGCGTGTGGGAACAGGTCCGAGGCAGTGTGGGAGGAGATGCAGCCAGAAAGCGGGAATCATCCTTGGAGACCCTTGCTCAGCATTTTTATCCTGTTCTAAATGTAGAGGATAATCCACAAGCATTTTGAACAAGAGGAGGACAATAAGAGTCAAAGCTGTACCGTAAGAAAATTAATCTTATTTCAATATAAAGGATGAAGAGGAGGTGGACGGGATCAGCCCCACAGCCACCCAATCATTAGTTGCTTGCATAACAAGCAGTTACTGAGCACCAATTTGTTCTGAGGGCTAATAGGAACAGCAATGTTGGGAATTGTATTAGTTTCTCAGGAATGTCATGACAAAGTAGTACAAACTGGGTGGCTTAAACTAACAGAAATTTATTCTGTCACAGTTCTGAAGGCCAGCAGTCTGCTAGCAAGGTGTTGGAAGGGCCATCCTCTCTCCAAAAACTCCAGGGGAAGGTCATTTCTTGTTTCTTTGAGCTTCTGATGGCTCCAAGAGATCTTGGCTTGCAGCAACACAACGCTAACCTCTGCCTCTGTATTTACATGATGCTTTCTCCCTGTGTCTTTGTCTGTGTCTCGTTTTGTCTTCTTATAAGGGCTATACAGGTATTTGTTTAGGGCCCATTCTAATACTTCATCTTAACTTTATGACATCTGCAATGATTCTATTTGCAATAAGGTCACAGGTTCAGGAGGTCAGGACTTCAACATTTCGCTTTGGGGGATGCAATTCTGCCCTTAACCATGGAGAGTGGAGCCTAGTGGCAAAGGCAGCACTCAGGCAAACTTGATCCCCACGATACAGAGGTGGAGAAGAGAAGAGGCCTAAACCGCTTCCAGACTGGGTCCACCAAAAAGGAAGGGTAGAAGACAATATTCCTGAAAATGCGGGCATGGGGAAGGGATAGGAAAGAAAACCTGCATGATCTTACACCATGTGACTTCAATATCAGTGAAATTTTGATTGGATGTTTGAGCTGACCCCAGCCAACTCCAACGTTCAGTCATGGTCAGGGAAGTTCCAACAACAGACCTGTATGTGGGGGCTGCACATGTTCTTCAAGACAACCTGTCTATTTCTACCACAACCTTATCGTGTGCTTATATATTTATTATAGCCCAGGTAGTTATGACTAAAGCAACTAACAGATTTCGGTCTGTTAGTTGTTTCCCGAAAGCAAACATTATTAGCAAGCAGGAAAAAAAAGTGTCAAGAGATTTCTAAGTGCAGAAGTGTCTTCGCTCTGTTTTATACAGGCTGAGAAGCCTTTTAAATGAAAGGTTAATTCTCAGATGGACGCAAATGCAATTTGACAGCAGGACGGGTAAAATCAGGGCAGGAAAGAGTCCTCTCTCTCTGTTGGGGATTGGAGGGGTGGAGACAGGGAAGGGAGATTGGGGTGAGAGAGGGGTTTGGGGGCAGAAATAGGGCTAAATGGAACTTGAGGCATGGGATGCTGCTTAAAGCTATCACACCGCTGGGTCTGCTCGATTCCAATGTCTTACACCTCGTCATGTAAGGACAGGAGGTGCTATAAATGGTTTGTATTCATTTCACGAAAGCAAATTTATTTCTGGCACAGTTTGTACAAATAAACAAGCCCGTATAATTTAGATACATGTATTTAAAGCATTTGTCTCAGCTACTATGTCAATTATGGATTACTGTATAGCTTATAGATTATGATTAATATATTTCAAATGCTAACAAAGCAACCCAAATAGATAAATCAAAATTAACTTATACACACATGGACTCAACACTGTTTATACTGCAATATTTTAAAGCAATTACCAAATAGACAATATACAGGAGAGTATTTTTTTGAAAATAATATCACAAGCAGGTGGTCATGTGGCTCTTCAACGAAAGACAGAGGTCAGGGCTATGGAAATGCAGATAAGTCTCTGAGGCAGTGGGTGCAGGGGAGTAGGGCTGGGGCCAGATGCTGGAGGGAACTTACCATTAGTTGGTAAGTCACCGGAAGAGAATTCAGGCAAAGAGCTGTGCAAGGATGGTGAGGAGTGGAGATGGAAAGGCTGGAGGTCAGTTTCAGGAACAAGGGGTCAGGAATGCCAGGCAGCATAGAGAGGGGAGATGCGTGGGAATTGGGCAGGGGTCTTTGGAGTTGTTGAGGAGGAGACTCTCATGGCTCCCGAGAGATTTTGCTACAAAGGCGAGAGTTAGAACTACACAGTCCGAGGTACTTACGTGGGCAGATGGCTATGGACAGGCAGGGGCAGGTTTAGCAGGGTATGCAGAGGTCTTTACTTGTCACATCTGCCCTTTTTAATGAGTGGGACTTCACTGGGCATGACAGCTAGCAGGAGTGATGCAACCCTGTGGGATTAGAAGGGAAACGGAACACAGTACTTGAGGGGAAGTCTGATGCTAAGGCCGAGGCCAGGTAAGGGAGACTTTAAGGACAAGAGTCTGTTTGACATTATGAATAACCACTAAGTTACCCACTCAAAATCCAGGACAATTGACTGTGATGCTGACTATATTAAAAACATACATACATACATATATATAAATAAGACATATATATATAATTTTTCCCTTTAATTTTTATGAGACAAAAATTTTTTAAAAAATCTGAATCTGTGTCTCAATAAGTACTACTTGAACTAAATTTCTTCTTGTGAGATCTCGAGTCCCTGTTTCCATTGCCAATCTAGCTCATATCCTTTTTAAAGAAATGGTAAATTTTTTTAACATGATGGGTTTTAACATATGTAAGATGTGCAATTAATCTTTAGAAAACATATTCTTTGCTTCTTGGGGGTAGGGTGGATTTGCTTGAATTCTCCCAGTTCTTAACCATACTTATAAATGTAGTCAAAATATTTCTTGGGCAGCTAAAATGTATTATATAAGGTGATGGCCAATAAGATGGGCAAAAAAATGTATCCAATGTTTTAATCTAGATGTGAAAGAAACTTTATATTTTCTTTACAAGGACTGTTGTGATCGGTGGTATTTCCTAGTTTCTAAAGAATACTTCAAAGCTATATGAGATATACATACTTTTATAGTACATGTATGATAGCATTTGTGTGCATTACTATCTATATGTTTACATACTCAGTGTATTTAGTCACAATTTTAACACACCATTCCCTATATAATGTTACAATGACATGTGTTTGCTCCATCTTGTAGATTTTTATCTGTGAAACTTCTTGTTGCTTATGGAAGTAAATTAACTTTTAATTATAAGTACTTTCTCTTTCTTTTGATTGCTAATATTCATTTGTATTTACTTTGCTCACTTATTCTGTTTTTGATTCAGGCTTAAAAATTTATTACAGAAGAGTTGAAGAACTATCAATTTCCAAACATCTCGGCAATTAGTCTCTTGAAAATCTCAACACTATTAAAAAGCAAAAAAACCCCCCATAAAGTTATTAATAAAAGCAATTAATATCTGCATAGACACAATTTGCTGACCATTTTCTGAAAACATTTTCTCATTTGACATTAAAATGTCTGTATGGAAAAAAATCTCTGTGAAATAAACACAATAAGAATTTTTGTTGATTTTTAAATTTAACTTGATTTAATTTTTTTATTTCAGAATATTATGGGGGTACAGATGTTTTGGTTACATGGATTCCTTTTGTACAGCTTGAGGCAAAGTGTAAGTGTGCCCATCATCCAGATAGTGTACACTGTACCTATTAGGTGCGATTTCACTCATTCCCTTCTCCACCCTCCCATCTGCTTGATTTCCATTGAGTTTTACTTCTGTATGCATTCATGAATTCTGATCAGTTAGTTCTAGTTTAACAGTGAGTACATGTGGTGTTTGTTTTTCTATTCTTGTGATACTTCACTCAGGAGAATGGTCTCCAATTCCATCCAGGTTGTTATAAAAGGTATTAATTCACCATTTTTTCTTATGGCTGAGTAGTACTCCATGGTATACATATAGCACATTTTATTAATCCGCTCATGAATTGATGGGCACTTGGGTTGATTCCACATCTTTGCAATTGTGAATTGTGCTGCAATAAGCATTCCAGTGCAAGTGTCATTTTGATAAAATGACTTTTTTCCCTTTGGGCAAATACCCAGTAATGGGATTTCTGAATCAAATGGTAGATCTACTTTTAGTTCTTTGAGGAATCTCAATACTGTTTTCCACAGAGGTTATACTAGTTTGCAGTCCCACCAACAGTATATAAGTGTTCCTTCCTCTTTGCATCCTTACCAGCATGTTGTTTTGGGACTTTTTGATAAAAGCCATTCTCGCCAGAGTTAGAGGATATCTCATTGTGGTTTTGATTTGCATTTTCCCAATAATTAGAGATGTTGAAAGGACCAAACATGATTCACATTGCTAGGAAGAGGTGAAGACTGCAGGTCAGAAGCAACCCAAGAGGATCATCAAACCTGCTTGAACACCCCATAGACAACTCAAGGCCAGCACTCCTCTTCCTGCTACAATCAGGGATCAATCTTTGGAGACCCAGAGACAGGCCTGAAAACCATGCCTAGTACCTGCAGGACTCAATCGACAGGCCAGATGAGAAGGAATCAGCAAAAGAACTCCAGAAATATGAAAAGTCAGAGGGAAAGGACACCCCCAAAAGAAAACAATAACTCTTTACAATGGATACCAACCAAAATAAAAATACTGAAATGACAGATAAAGAATTCTGAATATGGATTATAAGGTAGCTCAACAAAATATAAAAAAAATGGAAAGCCAACACAAGGAAATCACAAAAACAATACAGGAAATGAATGAAAAATTCACTAAAGAAATCAAATTACTAAATAAAATAAAATAGAACTTCTGGAAATGAAAAATTCATTCAAAGAAATACAAAACACAGTGAAAAGTTTTAAGAATAGACTAGATCAGGCAGAAGAAAGATCTCAGAGCTTGAAGACAACACCTTTGAATTAAATAAGTCAGTCAAAGAGGAAGAACAGAGAAATAAGAGGAATGAGCAAAGCCTATAAGAAATATGGGATTATGTAAAGAGGCCAAACATAAGAATTTTAGGCATCCCTGAGAGTGAAGAAGGAAACACGTAAGGGCTGGAAAACCTATTTGAGGGAATAATTGAGGAAAATTTCTCTGGTCTTGCTAGAAATTTAGATATCCAGGTACAAGATGCACAATGACCACTTGGAGATTCATCTCAAAGAGGCAGTCACCACAGCATGTAGTCAGTCATAGACTGGCCAAAGTTAATATGAAGGAGGAACTCCTGTGAGCCATAAACTGAAAACATCAGGTAACTTACAAAGAAATACTCATCAGGCTAACTGCAGACTTCTCAACCAAGACCTTACAAGCCAGAAGGGATTGGGGCCCCATTCTCAGTCTTCTTATACAGAGTAATGGCCAGCCTAGAATTTTGTATCCTGTAAAACTAAGTTTCTTATATGAGGGAGAAATAAAGACTTTCTCAGATAAGCAAATACTGAGGGAATGTGTCAAGACCAGACCTGGCCTACAGGATGTTGGCTTTGTTTTAGCAATGAGGAAACTCAGTCCTGGGAAGTCCACTGTTATGATTAACATTTCACCCAAGCCTCTGCTCTTCATCCTATATACTTGGGAAGCCTACAGATTGCCTCCTGCCAACATAGATGTCATCTATTTCATGAGATATTTTCCTTTTCGTCTAAAGGGTAAGATGTCTTTCTTTGATATATGATAAATATTATTATTGCTATAATTATTTCAAAAGTGCATTCACAGTATAATTGCTCATGTTTTAGTTTTGATGATTTTCAAGGTTAATCTTTCTCTTCATTTCCTATGGGTTCTATGACAAAGCACCACAAACAAGATGGCTGGACACCAGAGAAGTTCATTGTCTCATAGTTCTGGAGGCTAGAAGTCTGGCATCAAGGTTTCAGTAGGGATGTATTCTGAAGATTTTAGGGAAGAATCCTTTCTTGGCTCTTTCTAGCTTCTTGTGGTTTCTGGCAACGTTGGTGTTCCTGGGTTTATAGACAAATAACTTCAATCGCATGGTGTTCTCCATGTCTGTCTCACATCATCTTCCCTCTTTGTGTGTCTCTGAGTCCAAATTTCTCTCTTCTCATAAGGACAGTCATTGTACTAGGGCCCCCTCTAATCTAGTATGGACTTAATTTGATTACATCAGCAAAGACTCCATTTTTTAAATAAAGTCACATTCCAAGGTTCTGGGTGAACATGAATTTTTGAGGGACACTGTTTAACCCAGTATGTTCCTTAGCATTAGAATTATTTTGGTATTTCATAACTGAGCTTTCTTCAAGAAGGATGGTCCTTAGATGGGCTTATGGGGTCTACTATGAGTAGCAGCATTTCAACTTTGCCGGATATCATGAGAATTATTATTAATGCAAATATTGTCTTATGAGGATAGTGTCCTTCCTCTGCCACCCTGTCCCCTTTATTCAACACATCTGCAGTATATTAGAAAATTGAGTCTGTCTCATGTCTGACCCTAAACTATCCGCTCTGTAGTTACTTCTTCTTTCCCCATCTTCCTCCGGACACTCCTAACTCTGCCATGGGCCATCTCTTAAGTTACTTCCAGCTGTACCCAGCTCTTGCTCCAAACAACTGAACTAGTCTACCTCAGAAACATCCTACTTTCTCTGCATGGGGTCAGTAGAGGGATGAGTGTGGGTTAGATCACATTTCTCTTTATTTATCACCTCTCAGACTCATTTGTTTGTAGTGTTCAGAACCCCTGGACATATTGTTCCACCCTGAGATCTACTACTCTCTTTTGAGAAAACTCACTTCTTCTCACAGGTGTTAGTCTTGTCCAGGAAACTGAGCACCCAAGGACCTTTTCTCTAGCAGTCCACTTCTCAAACTTTGACAGAACTCACACCATGAGCAGGAGGGTGTGTTAGGTTACGGTTCTTCTGCAGGGCAGTCCCAGGGGAACTGGGCATTCCACCCTTTTAACTGTTTATAGGGGCTGATGTGGAGAATAAAGGTTATTTCTTATTGTCAAGCAAAAAAATTTTGACTTCACACACAGACACACACACACACACACACACACACACTTTCACACACCCCTAAAATTAAAAATAATTTTCAGAGATAATTTAGCCTAGAAGTATATTTAGGTTAAAATTATTTTCTGAAGACAAAATTATCAAACCTGAAGCCATGTCCTCTTTATTTTTCCTCTGGTTCCCAGAATGTTCCTCTGGGCTGATGAAGAAAGAAATAGATCCCATTATTAAGCTGTTCACCTAATGATGTCAACAGATATAATAGAACTTATAGAACTTAGAAATTATGCTAGTCTACTTTTTTCAGATTATACTCCTTTGTAGGTTGTTCTCACACCATTCTCTCTAAGATGACAGAAAGCATCAGGAAGCTTCATGGTCAAGCTAACAGGCAGCATCTATGAATCGTGGGTGGAAACAGCTGAGTTTTCTTCAAGTTACAGAAACATTCACCTTGGACTGAGGTATCTGCTGACCACAGCCTGAGCTGGCTGACTTTCTAAGGTAAGTAGTTACATTGCACTGCGCCAGAAGTTGTCTTGAGTGCATGGCCAATTGATGGCAGGTCAGTGGTATTATTTTTATGAATGCAGCAATAATATAATTGGAGAACATCAAAACAAATGATCATCTATGGTGGACTCCATTCACTGAATTCTGGAAATTAATGATGCCTTACTGAAGGAACAGTTCATGAAGCCCTGTGGCATATGCCTGGTGTTGCTACATAATTTCATAGTCCACAAACCACAATGGTTCAATTTTCTCAGAGGTACATTCATCTGTCCATGTCTAGCATTCATCCTTTTTTACTGTGAATTAATTTGGGGGTTATAGAATTGCATGAGCCAGAAAACGACCAAGAGGTGAAAGATAATACGAAGTGGAGGATTCAAGTAATCTAAATAAATTTACAATGAAATTTACTATTTGAAAAGAGTGCAGGATTTTTTAAAAGAAGAATTTATATTTGAATCTTTAATCAATTGATTTATTCATTCACAGACATATGAGAAATACTAGTGAGCATCCACCCTTTACCAGACACTGTGCTAGACACTGGACTGGATGCAAAGCTGACTTAAAAAAAATCTTGCCATCAAGGACTTTATAGTCTAATTGAGCTGATGGGTCATGCAGCCTCCCATATCCCATAGCTCATGGTGTCAGTGTACAAATGTTGAAATTAAACGAAACTATAATTCACTTGCGTTTCCTAAGAACCATAATAAAGATGGAGAAAATGCAATAGATTTTCAGAGAAAAGAGAGAAATATGACTCTTGAAAGACTAGGCTACATTAGGCAGTCCTACTTGCTGTGCATTTGTTTGCTGACCCAAGCATAGCATGAAACATGGATTCTCTTCTCTCTTCCCTTTCCTCTTCTCCCGTCATATCCCCTCTTCTCTTCTCTTTTCTCCTCTTCTTTTATCTTCTCTCTCCTTTTCTTTTCCCCTCCCATCTCTCTCTTTCTCTCTCTCTCTCTCTAATTCCAATTCTCCCGTGAACTCTGTAATTTTCTCTGTATCTCTATCAAACATATGTAACCTAAACATCTGTACCCTCATAATATGCTGAAATAAAAAAAAATCTCTATCTCTATCATTATTTCTTATATTCTTCTTGAAAGTTTTCATCTCTTTACTTAAATGTAAGATAGTCTTCTGTATACTTCCTACTTCTCTGACCACTACTATTAGTCGTCTTTTTGGGGTTTCTTTTCTTTGACAATTGTGGCCCCCAAAGTTCTATCCAAGGCTCTTATCTCTTCTGATGCTATGCAATCTTAAATCCTTAACACTATATGATTCCATTTATATGACTTTCTGGAAAAGGCAAACTACAGGCATAGGAAGTTGATCTGTGTCTGCAATGGCTAAAGCTGAGGAAAGGGGCCAACTACAAAGGGATATAAGAGAGCTTTTTGGGATGATGGGACGGTTCTATATTTTAATCGTCGTAATGGTTACGCTACTGTGTATTTGTCAACATTCTCACAACTGTACATCTAAAATGGGTGAGTTTTGCTGTATGTTCATTTTACATCAGTAAATCTGACATAAAAAGGAAGCCCACAGAGGGGAGGACGGTAATCATCATTTCATCTTCCTGCTTTCTTTTCAATGGGAAGACTTAGACAAGTTTTTGCCTTTTTCCCCTTACCTTATTTAGTTTTGCATTTAGTCAGCTTCTGACTAAAATTAGAAAATTATTTTGAGATTATGGACCAAGGAATCATAATTATCCAAGTATCAAATTTATTCTAGGTATAGGAGGTTTTTATTTGTAATGCCAAAAGGAGATGACTAAAACAAAAAGCGCCTCTCCAGTACTTCTAACCTGGGTGCTTTTGTAACTGGATGACAGCAGAATCTACAAAATGACATTTTGCATTGTCTGGCATTTTAGAAGGATTATGGCAATAAAAACTTAGTGGGCTTTTTCCAGCCATAAAAAATTAGTGAATTCCCACTCTAGGTGAACTCACAGCTAAAGGGTTAGAACTATATTTTTTATGACTAGTGGTACTGAGGGAGAAGGGCTGTAGGTTACAATGGGGATTCAGTGTTTAAAAATAAAGCCCAGTGCTTTGATCCATTTCAGGAAACCAGTGAAAGGGAAAGACAGTTCTTTTCAGTTCTTTTGATGTGATCTCAGTGTATGCTTGGAGACTGGGATTTTCAAAATGGAAATATAAATGCTCAATTCCATATTATACATGTTGTATTTTAAATGAGTCATGGAAATTCTTTTTCTCCCTCCCAAGGAGACCCTTCTCACTTCTAAGAGGCAGCGCAGAGCTGTTGAATGAGCTCTGGATTAGGATTCTGAAGACGTGTGTTTCCAGCCAGCTCTGCTATGAAACTATCTGTGTGACCCTGTGGATGGGATGTGGAGGGGCATTCCTGCCTCAGTTTGCCTTTTCTGTCTTCTGGTCTCTACGTGAATGGGAAATTGGATGATATGACCGCTGAGGCATCTCCTTACATTCAAATGCATTTTTCAGAGTAGTTTGATACCCTGTTGTATTGTGAATTCTCATTACCATAGCTTCCTTCCTTAAATTTTCGTACTTATGAATGTTACTACTTTTCCACCAGCATGGTCTGTATTTATCCCTAATGCATTCCTGGGTACTGACATATCCTGACCTTCTCTGGCTCTTGCAACCTAGGCAGCTGCCATTTGTTGCAATCAACAGAAGTCAAATATACTATCAAGCACTGAGACCTTCCAAAGATTGTGTTCAGCTCTTCTCAAATGATATTCTTCAACATCTTAATTGGTGGCATGATGCCTTTCAGAATTAATCAAGATTTCAGAATTTGGAACACATAGTTTTAATGGGAAAAAACACTTTCTAATTTAAAGGCATTTACATTAAATAGTATATATTTTAATGCATATACAACTCAAATCTAATGCTCTGAAATAATTCTTCATAAAATATTTGTAATCATGGAAACATCAAGTTTGAGAAAATATAGGGTTTTTTACCTCTCGTTCAAGTCGAACTGAATTTTCAAATTTCAGAGTGTGTTGGATACCTGCATTATCAATGAGTATTGTGAATATTGTCAAGTATTACTACGTAGTGAGAATGCCTTTTGCTATATGATTCTCCTCCAGAAAGAAACGAGAATAGAGATGACCTCCCTAAGATTTTTGCTGCTCTACTGTGATTCTCCTAAATTATTTCTGATGTGTTGGTTTCTTTCCCAAGTGTAAGGTCCTCAGTGAAGGAGATTTTTACCCTATTGCCAGTCAGAGCTAATTTCCATTTGTGAGAAAGTTCATAACGAATTGAGCATTTCCTGCTACTGTCTAAGTCTACTTCTTGCTCAACCTTGAGTGCGAGTACAGAATTGAAGGGTAAGTTTATGATTCTTTTAGTAGTGATCCCACACACAATAAAGCCATCTTGGGAAAAGGCCTACTTACACAGCAACTGGGGAAATTTCAGCTTAGAGGCAGACCAATTAAAAGAAAACGAGGAAGTGGGAAAAAAAATAGAGGTTTTAGAATTAGTGACTACATTATCATTTAACACCTCAGGAAAGGAATCTACTTATAGGAGTTGGTCTAAGGAGTTTAGGCTTACAGTATACACCTTATTAGGATACTGGCAAGACACATGGAAAATATAAAATAGTGAGAATATGATAAATAGAGATAATTGGCTGTGTAATAACTTGAAAGAAATAAAGTGTTAGGAGGAAATAAAGAAAGTCAGAGAGTGGTAAATCCAGGAAACACACATGCAATGAGATGGTTGACATGTCTTAAAAAGAAGAAATCCATGGCGAGGAAGGAAAAGGCCAGGAGTCTGGCAGGAGCACTGCCCATGAACTTGCTGAATGGAATTCTTTCATGTCAAGTGTTACTACGTTTCTATCATCTTGAAGGAATTTGGATCTGACTGTGATGAATGTCAAATTCTCTTTCCTAAAACCATGAAATGGAAACAACACAATGCAAAAGGCTCTTGGGTACTTATTTTGTACATCATTAACTTATCCATAATGAGAACCTCCCCCTCTCCACATCTCCCAGGTCAATTATGTCTTACACAGTAGGTGATGGCGAAGCCACAGTGGAAAGATTGGCAGAATTACAAGGCTTTTCTTATCTTTTCTTTTTACTATAGCCAACGATTCATTTAGAACGTGAGTCTAGGTCCATGGTGCAACCTTCTTGGGATAACTCGTGTTTTATGAATAATCCTTCCCACGTATTTCCTTTTATCCTTTCACTCACTTGATACACGTTTACTTGATTTCTAATAGGTTTTAGGCTCTCCTTCAGCTGGTGACAAATTTTAAGTGTCTTTGTCTTTTATTTCAGACTATTTCTCCTTTTAAATAACTACTTTAAAAGTCACAGTAGGAAGTGTCTAGAATCTCCATGACATGAAATACATTTATTCATAGGTTAATCCATGATTAATTCACTCACTTAGTAAATATTTATGGATTACCTCTTGGAAGCCAGAAACTGGTCTTGGTGCAGGAAATCCAGCAAAGAGCAGAAGAGAGACATTCCCTGCACTGACGGTGGTTTTTATTCTTGCATTTATGATTGAGGTTTTAACAAGAGATAAAATTGTGAGTGCTGGCTTGATGTGTGTGTATGAATGAGAGAGAAAGTTGAATTGTTTTGCCGGAGATTCTCTTGACTCAATAAGCTTTGAAATTTATTGACTCATCTCAACGAACTTAGATAAATATTCACTGTACTTTGTGAAAGGGCTCAGACTCTAGAATGGGGTATTTTTTTTTTTTGAAATTATAACAGATTTAGGTTTGCTGATAGATTCATGCTTCTCAGTCTCATTATAGAAAGACACTGTCCATAATCACCTGAGGGTCCAGGCTGTATGTCACTCTGCAAGCTGTTATTGACTCGCATCATTTCAATTTATCTAATATTGGACATTTGATATTATAATCTGCATTAAGCATAGTAACATTTGCTGTCTTCTACCCCAGAGTTGGGAGAATATTAAGGCTCTGAGTGTGAAATTGTCCAGTTTATCATTCAAAATCTTAATAAGCTGTATGTCATACTTATCATGGGTTTGGTAATAAGATATATTTTCAAATAACTCCTTATTAATTGTGCATTCTTAGAGAAGTCTCAGTATCTATATTGGCAAATGGGAATAATTATATCTACTTTGTAAGGTTCTTGTATGAGAGAAATGAGAATAACTACGTCAAGCAACCAATCCAGGCTGTTCACCTTTCACCATCAGGCTATGGTGAATTTGCAAACAAAACATAAGAAAAAGGCTATTTGTTTTCTTAATGGGAAAATGCTTACCTTTACACAGGATAAACCCAAACACATTCTTTTTGTTTGTTTTGTTTGCAAGCATAAGGTTAAATGTTTGCTTGTGTATTTATAGTATAGTGAAAAACCAGTTTGTTAGAATGCAGTTTTGTGAGAGTAGGTGGGGTCATAAGTTTCTGACTTCCCCAAGCAAACAATACAGTGCTGTGCAACTCCAAGGCTTAAAGTGGAAAAAAACATTGCTAATTAGTGATGTCATCATAATGGAAAGTATTGCTTTTATTGTATTGTGGTGTGTGTAAGATTAACTTCTAACCTGGGAGAGTTTGTCCAAGTACACTGATGTGGAGCATGTATCCGTGTTTGATGCACAGCATAAAGATACATAAATCACTTTCATTTTGTCTTAAGGCAGGATGAAAAGGGCCACACAGAGAGGATTAAGATTAAGGATGAAAACAAAAATCCTTCAACATCTTGGCTGCCACTTCTCTCGCCAGTTAGATCAATTTCTTTTTAAACATTTGGAAGAGGATAGAAGTTGTCATCACTCATCTATTGTTGAGAAGTAGCCTCACATTAACATCCAGGTGGGTTTGGGGAAAACAAAGAAGTCTTCCTTAGAAAATAACCCAGAATATTGCTCCAGCCCTGAGTCCACATAGGCCTTTTAAAGCTAAATTTGCAAAGTGAACACTTTTTTGGACCAGAAATGCCAATGTGTGGTATACTTCTCAGTAAGCACATCCAAACATCTGATTCTCAGCTGACCACACTGTAGATCAGGCAGAAGACACAGCCTACTTAAGAGCCCAGTAAAAAAATCTGTGTGTATGTGTGTGCATTTAATGAGCAAAGGAAATGCCAATGAGAAATTCTCATATTCTGCCATGATACTTAATGGGTCAAAATTCCAAATTGGATGTTTTTCCTTGCCTTGCTTAAAGCAACTAAATAAATAAGTATGTTCCAGCTACAAGCAATGGTTTATTAGCCTTTTGGAGCCTTTGTTTTCCAATTTTGGCACCAGAATTTTGTAGTTAACATACCCTTAAAGAGTTCTGTGGTTTTTTTTTCAATGTATATGGGCTGTTTATAAGATACTATACAGTTGTGCATGACCAAGAAAATACTGGAATTACACAGGCACAGCAGGAACTTAACAATGCAGAAGATAATCATGCATGGTTATAGATAATGCATTCAGTGCTTTAAATAGCAGTTTGTGATCCATGTGTCACTTCACACCAGATGGTTGGAAGAGCATAGGACATGGTTTTTTTTTTTTTTTTTTTATATTAGAAGGGTACATATAAAAAACTGTTAATAGCAATGCACTGAAAAAGAAAAAAAGATGTATAATTTAGGATAAGTGAATCTTTGTCAAATTGCCTTCATCTATATCAAGCTCAAAGCTATTTTTACATATTCAGTAAGTAAAAATATTCTGTTCAATGAAATATCAAATAAAAGTAGGATATTAAGATTTTCCAGAGTTTTTAGTAGAAACCATCTTTTGAGTGCGGTTCCCAGCTTGAACAAGTTAACTGCGGCTTCTGGGACAAATTTCACCTTTGGTTATATTATTATTTCAATTTTAATTCTAAGTCTCAGGAGAAAAGTCACTGTCACTCCAGCAACAGAGTACAAGATAGCACTTGAAGGTAAAACGCAGTGTTTCCTACCTATTATAAGACTGTTTCACACAAAGGCTTAGAAATTTTGCCCACTGTAGACTTACAGGAATATTAATCCAGCTGTTTAACCTTCAATGTGTTAAAATAGCACCTGAGTGAAAATGTAAGGTTCTGAAAACACAAGCATTACTATTTGGGTTCTCTACATTAAACTGTGGATAATGCAGAACTGTTTGCGGGGTGACACACAAAACCCAAGTTCTTTACCTCGTGGCCTAGAAAGGTGGTTCTCAACTAGGGTGATTTTGCCCTCCACCCCCAGGTAACTTCTGACAATACCCAAAAACATTTTTGTTTGTCACAACTGGAGCGGGTGCTAACAGGCTTTTATCAGGCAGAGACCAAGAATGTTGTTAAACATCTTACAGTGGTATTGGAAAACCTCTCTCAAAAGTAGATTCTTGTGATAATTGGTTGTATGTGCGCACTTGGCCAAGCTACAGAACTCAGTTATTTAATCAAACACTAATCTAGGTGTTGCTGTGAAGATATTTTGTAGATGTGGTTAAGATCTACAATTAGCTGACTTTAAGTAAAGCAGGTTACCTTTCATAATGTCATGGGACTTCGTCTAATCAGCTGAAGGCCTTAAGAGGTCCCATGATGGGAAACTAGTGGAATGTCATGTATATGAAATTTTCTTTCTCTGGAGGACTACTACGGACTGAATATTTGTGTCCACTTAAAATAATTTGTATGTTGAAGTCTAAATTTTCAACGTGAAGATATTTGTAGATAGGACCTTTGGGAGGAGGTGATTAGGTCATAAAGTAGAGCCCTCATGAATGGAATTTTACCTTTAAAAGAAGAGACACAAGGGCTTGCACACGCTTTCTCTCTTTCTCTCTCTGTCTCTCTGTCTCTCTGTCTCTCTCTCTCTCTCTCTCTCCTATGTAATGATACAATGAGAAGACAGCCATCTGCAAACCAGGAAGGAGTTCTTCACTAGACACTGAATTTTCCAGCACCTTGATCTTGGACTTGTCATCTCTAATATTGTGAGAAATAAGTATTTATTGTTTAAGCCACACCGTCCCTGGTTATTTGTTATAGAAGCCTTCATGAACTAAGACAGACCCTAACTGATATAGTCTCAAATGCTAATAGTGCCAAAGTTAAGAAACCCTGGTCTAGGGAAGAAACTATACTTTCAGGCAGTTGGGAGACTGCATAATTTTGTTCCACCTTTGCAATACTGCAACCAGCCACATGTCCTAGGAATCTGCAGAGGTTTCTCTAAACTGCACAGGGGCTGTTTTCTGGCTCCTTGTTGTGATAGTTTTCTACGCACTGCTTAAAGACCCAGGACCCCAGAGGATTGGCTCTCCGTGGTCAAAGCTCTTCACACAGTAGACGTGCTGAGTGTTCAATATCAATCCTCACCTCTCTGCTGTGAGCATGTTCTCTCTTCTTTAGAAAGGTTAAGTTAGCAGATGGAGCTCAAATCAAACCTCCCTCTCTTCTTCTCCCTTTAATATTATGATTCCCTTTCTCCAAGCCCTGTGGCACTTGTCTAAATTGCCCCGTGATATATAAATGTTATTTCCAGATTTTGCCTTATGTATTATTCCAGAGTTAAGGTGATATTCACCATTAAAGCCTGGCCTTTACTGTCCTTCACAGCTTTTTGTAAAGAATAACCCGTACTGCACACAAACACACACCTCCTACACATGACACGTGAATATACAGAGATGTCATCTTTCAGTTTTGAACTTTAAATTGATGATCTTGGACGTTACATAAAAAGCTTAGCAACTCCTGGGATGATTTTTAAACCTTTGGGATTTTCCTTGAGAAGTAATTCAAAGGAGAGGCCGACCCTGCTGAGATTAGTGGGAATAAATGCTTCTTTGTCTGCGGACTCCTCTAAGTTCTCCCATTGTCTAAGAGAAATCTGAGAGTGGGCAGGATGCGGATAAGAGGATCAAACATTTGTAGTGTTTCTTTCATGGCTTCTATGTTCCCTCCGCCTTTCTGCCAGAGGCCCTGTCTTGACAGCTGCCTGTCGAAGTGCGTCCCAAACTCACAGTGAATCAAAGCAAAACTGTCAAAGGGGCCTTCTTGTGGGGTTAAAGGCGATTGGCCTTTTCTAGCTTGGTGGCCCTCTTGGAAGCAGAATTGAAGTTCCGCCTCAGGCTACCTCCAGTTGCCTGAGTGAGTAGAAAGGGTTGCACTGGCCAACGATGGGTGTGTCCTGGGCCGTGGGACCACGATGCAGCTGAAGCCTGCTCTTCCCTGGCACCGGAGGAGTGAGCGACCGGCTGCAGTAGTGGGAGTGGGGCGTGCAGCCAGCGTGGCCCTGGGCCAGCGAGCGCGGCGGGCTCGGTCCTCTGCAGGCCACGGGCTTGCCTTCCACATGACACCGCATCCTCCATGAAAGCTTTTTTCATTCCCCCCATTTGCTGGGTGTCATCCAATTATCACTCCCACGCACTTCTTGCAGCTGTACTTTATGGATGACAAACATTTTTGCTTTATTGTTCTGGGAGAGCTACACATGAAAACCAGCCGATAATTTATCGAGGTTTGAATACAAAATATGCAGCACGAACCCAGAGTGGCTTCAGAGGCGACAGGCCACAGCATCAGGCTTGTCTTCTTTAGGTGTGAGCTGTTTGAGTTCAGCCACAGCTTACTGGAGGACAGAGTGTTTGGTGAAAGAGCAAAAATAAAATATTGAAATTTTTTTTTTTAACACTTTTTCAAAAAGGCTTCATGCAAGTAGCAGATAGGTGAAAATTATTCACTGTGTTTGGAACCCGTGAAAAATACAGGGGCAACGGGTTGGTGCAGATGCTGCACTTCTAGGGTGTCTGACTGTCTGGTTTGCTCAGTACTGAGGGCTTCCTGCGATGCGAGACTTTCCATGCTAATGATGGGACAGTTGGCTGGTCACCCTAGACCCACTCCTCTCATTTGGCAGAAGGGAGACTTCCATCCTGGTTTGGATTAAGTCAAAGACAGTTTCCAAACAAAGTAGCTTTAGAGTAAACAGATTTTTCAGTGGGCTTCACTGAGATCCTGGGGATATCACTTATAATTTTTAAAAAGCTCAATCACTTGAACAGTCGTAGCTTGCTCTTACAGTCAGAATATCTGCATCGCGTAGCTGAATGTTTGCATAGGGCTTAGAAAAACTTACGGAAAACTGCGCCCTTCGAGTTCTGGGAGAGACAGAGAACAAAAATCACTCACAAGAGATGTAAGCACGTGTTAATTGGTGGTGATGTTTGCGTTTGGTTCCCATTCCTTGTATGCTGTAGAAAAAAATAAAAAAACAGGCAAGCTCAGAGCAACAAGTGCAGTGGAAGGAGGGAAGTGGTCGGGACATATTGTTTTGCTTTTAAGAGACAAATCATCAGCGTGCATGGGAAAGGAGCAGCGGGTCAGCTGGAGGGTAAGCTCATTAAAGGTGGATGATATTAGCCTGCCTGCCCAGCTATGCATCCATTTTGGACAGAGAACACAACACAGCTGTTGCAAGGCCCAAGGAGGAGATTAATAAGGCAGAAATCACAATAGCATGTGTGCATTACTTTATCGTTTGCAAAGTACTTTCACCTACTTTATTCTTGTTCTTCCTCACTACACACCCAGAGAAGTGGGCAGGGCAAAGATTAGTAACTTCATTCTTAGGAATGGGGAAGCCAGCTGGGCAGGAAAAAGGGTTTTGCTTACAATCACATAGCCCATTAAATAGGAGAGCCAGAACTGAGTCCTGGACTTCTGGACCTGACTACACCAGGAAGCTTGTCTGGCATTTCAGAGGATGTATGGATGTATACAAAATCACAGGGAATTCACAGTATTACAACCTTCTTGATATATGGCTCTATCTTCCCAAGTTAAGGTGTAAGAACAAAGTCAAGAATAAGAAATGGGGCAGTTTCATGTAGAAGGAAGAGCCATAGCTTAAAATCAAAGGCAAGCTCTGTAGTCCTTAGGCTGGTGACCTTGAGCAATAATTCAATCTCTTTAAACTTCAGATTTCTTGCTTTAAAAAATATGCAAAATGGTGGCTTCCTGAAAGGTTGTTGCGGATTAAATAAGGTAATGTAGGAAAACCGGCAAATTCAGCACTCAAAAAATTGTTAACGATTACTCTTACTATTCTGATTACCAGTGCAAATGTGACACACAGCAATGAGTGTGGACAAGTTGGTTGAAAACAACTGCAATGGTAGCGAGAGGAGGCTGAAGTTCCTGCTGCAGGACTCAACTTTCTCAAACACTGATCCCGTTAACAGGCTTCCTTCCTGTCTTGCCTGAGCAAACACTTCTAAGAAAAAAATCCAGCTTCCTCATGTGGCCCTTAATGTGCCCAATAAGGAAGCATCAGAGACTTTGAGGGAAAAAAGAACAGCAGATCCAATATGAACATGGACAGTGACACTAATATTCCTGAATGTCATTGTGACATTCAGATTAGCCCTGTAATGAAAATGTTCTGTCACATGAGACACCAAGTTAGAAGTTAGCCAGAGGATAAAGTTAAATGAAGTCACTCATCAGCTATGAAAATGTTACCTGTTCCCTTGCCTCTGTGTTGAAGCTGAATGTGGGTGCAATAACCTCAGTAGGTTCCTTCATAAAGAATCTACTTTAAATGAACTAACACTAATGACCTATTTCTTCGCTTTTAATTTTTTCAGTTCCTACACCACTCTACTCTAATGGACAATCAGGATTACTTTTAAGAAAGTAGTCATGGAATATAGTTATTTAACTTAGCTATCTTGTGTCCTTCAAAGGCATGTAAAATCCTAGAAACAGAAGGTGGCTCAGGTCAACATCAACTGGCCAGTCTAGTTCATTCAAGAAAGATAGTTGGCTCTGCTATGATAAATGATTCCCTGAATTTCTAAAGAGCTTTATAATTTGCAAAGTGCATTTTTGTTAGTAAACCTCAGGGGTATGGCATGTTGTACTATAAAATCTATTTACATAAGACACATTTTCAAGACTTCTTCTCCTACCCAATAAAAGATAAAACCTAGACACAACAAATGAATAACATTTGAAGTATAAATGCTGTAAACTCATATTTTTATCCTTATCTCATTCCTCCTTTCATTTCTTTCATAAAATGCTTTACTCTTCTGGCCAGATCATTTTTGTTCTTTTTGCAAACATAGAGGCCCATGCTTCAGAAGCTCTGCTATCATGGTAGCTTTATCTCTGCAATCTTACATTTGGTTTTAGTTTCTTACGCTTTCCTTTCTTAATCGGACTTTCTTCTCCAACTCTTTAAAATCACATGGTTCCTGTACTTTCTTCGAGGTGTTGTTTGCCAAGTGACTTGCAGTCTCTCCCAGTCTGATACATAAAGGCTCCTGTCCACTGTAGCTTGTCCTCGTTCCTTAGCTGTGGATAGGAAGGGGCTGGAGTTAGGTGGCTCAAGTTTGAATCCAAGCTCTGCCTCCTAGCAGTTGATGGCCTTTTGTATGTGGCCCAATTGATCTCATCTGCAGCACAGTAGATTGATTCCATCAGGGGCCAATTCTTCATCCCACCCTCTCTCCATATTCTCAGGAAGATAATGTTGTCATGCCCGCCCACTCTGACTATGGACCTGGGCCTGTGCTTGCTGTGAACAATCGGATGCTAGTGGAGGCTTGAAAAAGCACCTGTACATTCTTACTTGCAATCTTGCTCAATACCATTGCCACAGAAGGACATGCCTGATGCTAGGCTGTTTTGAAGGATGAGATGTGTAAACCCAGTCTGAGTTGTTCCAGATCTAGCCAAGACCATTCTAGAACAGCTGTCAGCTGGTCTGCCCCCCAAACGCAAAGGACTAGCTTACATGTATTTGGTCACAAACAGTTGAGCAAGTGCAGCCCAGTGTGTAGAGCCCAAGCTAGAATAGCTTAACCTTGCACACTGCTGAGTATAGAGTTATTGTTACATGCCACTGAGGTTTTGTGGCTATTTACATGCAACATTTATAGCAACATTCTTGCAGCAAGAGATACCTGAATCACTTCCATTTCTTACCTTTGCGTAGGTAAAATATTTGTGACTACCTCCAAAGTTGTGGTAAAGATAAGAAGGTATAGTGCATATAAAGCACTTCATCTGGGGCCTGCCACAGAGGATTAATACATGCCTAGTAAATATTAGTCATTGCCATTCAGAGACCAGAACCTGTCACGATTCCTGCCATTCTTAACTTTGCTATATTTTTTCTTTTGGACAGATTCCTTCTTCTAAACTCATATTTCCTTTCATTGGCAAGCAAACTATTTTGTTAAGCATGGCATATTTTAATTAAGACTTAACCCAAAGTATTTATTTTTTCATCCTCTTCAAGAAGCTTAGGTTCCCTTTTTACCCCATCTTTGATTGTTAGAATAGGTAGAGACTTGTTTTATATTCCATTACACGTGACTCTACTAATTTTCCTTTGTAGATTCCTGGGCTTCTCCAGTCTGTTAACTTCTTTTCCACACCATTTTAGAAGTTTTGCTTTGTTTTGCTTTTTGTAATGTCTTTGCTTTTATTTCGGTCTGAACCTCCTTTCAGCTTGAGCGTATAGAAATTGAGGCTTGTGCTTCTAACTGTTTTCCCATTCTAACCCCTTAGGATTAGACCACAAACTTTAAATGTGAAACCATCTCCAATGGTCATATTGAAGCCCTTTCCTCCAATGGCAGGTGAAGCTGTGGTGGTCAGGCTGTCGGCAACATTAAGAATTAGAACCGGAGCTCAAACACAGAAATACGTTTACAAAGTCGTTGCAACACAAAGGCATCAGCTCCTGTAAAGCTCACAATTACTCTTTCAGAAGACAGAAATGTAGTACTCTCAGGACAGTAGCTATTGATAGAGAAATTGTCTGAATAGGTATGTACTATAGGCTGCATGTTTTGTTCCCGTAAATTCCTATGTTGAAACCTAATCCCCAATGTGATGATATTTGGAGGTGGGGCCTTTGAAGGTTATTAGGTCATACTGCTAGCATCAAAGAAACCCCAGAGAGACCCCTGGCTTCTTCCACCATGTGAGGACACAGTGAGGAGATGGATGTTTATGGACTAAGAAGGGGACTTTCACCAGACACCAAAACTGCAGGTGCTTTTTATCTTGATCACAGCCTCCAGACTGTGAGAAATAAAATCTGATTGCTTATGGGCTACTTAGTTCACAGTATTTTGTTACAGCAGCCCAAATGGACTGAGATAGTATGTGATTTAACACACGTGATTGTCTGGTTTGTCCTAACAACTCCGTTGGCTCATAAGATTAATGCAGGACAGAGGTGAAGGGTCAAGAAGCAGTGGAAAGTGGAGACCCACCATACATAGACACCCTAACAGGAATGAAGTAATGGAATACCTGCTGGAAACGCAGGAAAGAGAGGGAAAGAGACTGTGGTGAAGTACAGGGTGGTCCCTTTACGGTATCTGCACAAATAACTCACAACTCCCATGGAAACATATTTTCATAATGGTAACTCCAATATAGAAGGAGAGTGGAATTATTGATTGAATATTTTGTTGACCAAGTCAGAGAAACATATAATGTGGTTTAGAATTCTTTAAATATAAAACTGAAAATGGCAGTAAGCTGGAAAACTGACTCATTCAGTTGATCACTCAACGACATCAGCTCTTCGTGTCTCACAAAATAAACTGGTCTTCTTGGTGGTATTTCAAACATTGATATGAATAGTCCATAAAATAAACTCCTTGTTCTCCTCATTGATGATGAAAACAGACTGGCTTTGGGGTCTGGATTCATCCATGCATCCATTTATTCATTCAGACAGTCATTCAGCAAGACAGTTTTCATTAACTTCCTCCATTGTCAGGCATTCTTGTAGGCATCAGGAATGCAGAGGACTATAAAACAGTCCATTCTCTCTATGTGTTTATTGTGTAGCAGTTGAATTCAGGCATGTAAAAAATCAGCACAGCAAAATATTACAGGAGCTGTGATGAAAGCAGGTAGGCAGTACAGTGGGAGTCCAGAGAAGGGAGGTTCATTGTGAAAGGTGGGGTTTTCCTGGCACAGTGGTGACAAGTGAACAGCTGGTGCAGGTGGATATGGCTGGGCAAGGGCGTTCCTGGCCACGGGAGCAGAGGTATGGAAGACGTGGGGAAAGGAGCCTGCTGTGCCAGCTGAAACTGGAATCCCATCAACGTGTTGCAAGAATACAGTTGGAGGTAGGGCTGCTGGAACAAGCCAAGGCAGCCAGAACACAGAGGGTTTTGTGTGCCATACAAGGAGTTTACACCCATTCTATGGCACCAGGAGCCTTTCCAAATTCTCAGTCAGGGTCAGTGTGATGAGACTTGTGTTTGGAAAGTTACTTTTGTACCAAACAGAGAATGAGTTGGAGAGATATGAGTCAAAAGGCCAGCTGAGAAACTAATTATTTAGAAGAATGGTGAGGGACTGACCTAAGAGAGTAGGCAAGTAAATTCAGTTTTATTACTTATTTAAACAAATAATTAAGAACATCCAAAATGCACATGGCTGTGCTAGAAGCTATAGGGGACATGAAGAAGAATGTGACCAAATATTTGCCATCATTAAGGTTAAAATCCAGCAGGCAAGATGCTATCGACACCACCAGTGCTACACAAAGGAGGTGTGCCACGTGACCTCATGCAGTGTGAACATGAACAGCCGCAGGGATGCAGAGGGAAAGTGAACACATTCTGTTGGCTCCATCAGAAAAATGATTTGTGGATAGTGCAGAGTATCAGGTTGGCCTTGAAAGAGAGCAAGGTTTTTTAAGGGAAAATTGTGGAGGAGGACCCACCAAGTGAGGTAACAGCATGAGTAAAAGGCGTTGGACCATCTGCAGAGCCCGCTTTCGATGAGCAATAGGAGACCTTGTTGGCACTTGTAGAGGAGATGTGTGAACTAAGGCTGGAAAGGGAGTTAGTGCCATATGGTGGAGGCTCTGAGATGCAAGAGTGAGCAATTTATATTTAATTTGGTCTATCATAGGGAAGCACTTAAGGTTCTAATAAAAGAAGGGACATACTACAAGCCAACATTGAGAAATCCTCCTCTGTGATCATTGTCATCATTGGAGAGGATGGATGAAGGTCGAAGATCATAAGAAGGCTTTCTGCGTGAGCATGAGATCAGAGAGCCCAGAGCTAGAGAGATAAATTGGGAATGAAAGGAGAAAGGAGGGGCAGGGGTTGAAGTCAGTGCTGTGCTTTAGTGACCGATTGGAGGTGGAGGACTGGGGGTGGGGCTTAGTCAGAGAGGCACAGAGGGGTTGAGGTTGAATGACTGAGGAACAATTAGACCCATTAAGAGAAATTCAGAAGCCAGGAAAGGAGATGTTTGGGGGGAAGATTATGAATTTAATTTTGGTCAAATTGAGATGTAGGGGATGTTGGGACATCCAGTTAGAATTCAGCAGTTCTTAAGCAGGATCATTTTCCCCCACTCAACAGGGTACACTTGGGAATTCTGGAAACATTTGGTTGTGCCAAGTGGGAACAGGGAGTGCTCCTGGCACCTAGTGGGTAAACATCCTGTGATGCAGAGGGCACCCCCACCCCTGCAATAAAGTTTTGTCTTGTCCAAATGTCAATAGAGCTAAGGTTGAGGAACCCTGTCCTAAATGTTTCTAGTAGAAAAATTGAAGTGATACTTAAGAAAATAGAAATTTTGGAAGTTAACTATCCTAAACAGTATAACTGGTAAATACAATGTATTTTGAATGTAGACTCAAGGTTATTTACTGGGTATCAAGTAGTAATTGAAGCCAGGTAAATACATTTGACTTTAGAATACTACCCTGGGAATCCCACCACCAGAGGAAGGAGACAAAAAAGGAGCCACACAGCAGACAGAAATGGATGCATCAAAGAAGTCCAAGAGTGGTAGGCCAAGGTGGTTCTACTGGAGCTGGTGCAGAGGGAGCCTCGGGAAAGGCAGCAAGATGGAGTAGAAAAACCACACACGGATCCAGAAGTCAGGCCGAGCTGCCATGGATCCACGGTAGCTGCGTGCTAGTTGTACCATCTTGGACAAGTTACTGAACCTCTCTCTCTTTGTTTTTGCTTCCTGATCTAAAAAAAGCAGTAACGATACTCACCTTGAAGGGTGATGAGGACTACAGTTCCTTTATACAGTCATGCACTATGTAACAATGGTCAACAGTAATGGACCACATGCTAGATGGTGGTCCCTTAAGATTATAATGGAGCTGAAAAATTCCTACCACTTATTGATGTCATAGCTATTGTAAAGTTGTAGCACAACATATTACTGCTTGTGGTGATGTTGGTGTGAACAAACCTGCGGCACTGCCAGTCATATAAAAGTATAGCACATATAATTACGTACAGTACAATGCTTGATAATGACAATAAACTACTGTATTACTGCTTATGTATTGTATTTACTATACATTTTGTCATTATTTGAGTGTACCCCTTCTACTTTTTAAAAAAAATTAACCATGAAACAGCTTCATGCAGGTCCCTAAGGAGGTATTCCAGAAGAAAGCGTTATTAACACAGGAGATGACAGTTTCATGTGTGTTATTGCCCCTGAAGACCTTCCAGTGGGACAAGATGGTGGAAGACAGTGATATTGATGATCCTGGCCCTGTGAAGTCCTAGGCTAATGTGTGTGTTTGTGTCCTTTTTCTTAAACAAAAAATTAAAAAAAAAATAAAAAGTGTAAATAATGAAAAAACTTACAGAATAAGGATAGAAAGAAAAAATTTTGTACAACTGTGCAATGTGTTTGTGTTTTAAGCTAGGTGTCACTACAAAAGAATCAAAAAGTTAACAAAATTAGAAAGTTACAAAGTAAAACTTACAGTAGGCTAAGGTTAATTTATTATTGAAGAAAGAAAATTTTTTTATTGATTTACTGTGGGCTAAGTGTACAGTGTATACGAAGTCTACAGGGGTGTACAGTGATGTTCTGCACCTTCATATTCATTCACCACTCACTCACTGACTCACCCAGAGCAACTTCCAGTCCTGTTAAATGCCCTATACATTTACTGTATACTGTTTTTTATCTTTCATGCTGTATTTTTACTGTGTCTTTTCTGTTTAGATATGTCTAGATACACAAACACTTACCATTGTGTTACAATTGCCTACAGTGTTCAGTATAGTAACATGCTGTACAGGTTTGTAGCCTAGGAGCAGTAGGGTAGACTGCATAATCTAGGTATACAGTTGGCTCTACCATCTAGGTTTGCGTAAGCGCACTCTACGATGTCCCCACGATGACAAAATCGCCTAGCAATGCATTTCTCAGAAAAGTTCCCATCTTTAAGTGACACATAACTCAGAAAAAGAAGGTTTCTAGTCGATCTCTTGCCACATAGTTGATACTCAATGAATGGTAGCTTCGAAGAAGGAAAACATGAAGGCAGCTGGCGAGTAGATAGCAGAATTGCTGGGGAGAACAGATGATTGAGTTAGCTCTAGGGCATTTAAATGTTCACGGTGGAATTTCAAAGTTCAGGTACTAACTAAACTAAGAGTCCTAAACCTGGAGAAGCTTAATGAGCACCTGCGGCTATCTTTGAAAGTGTGGAGTTGTGGACCACAGAATCTGCAGAACTTTGTATTTTTTAGGTGCTTGCACACAGAATTCTGATGCTCAACCTGAGTTGACTAAACATTTTGCCAGATGCTGGAGCACGCATCTGAAAGATTAGACAAAATCTGTGTATAAGCATTCCCTTTCCTCCACATCCTCAGGAACGTATATCAATATTAATCAGGTGAGCGTTACACAAAATGCCAAGACTTCATCACTATGCAATATATCCATGTAAAAAATATGTATATGTATCCCCTAAATCTATAAAAATAAAAATGAAAAAAGATGAGATCTGTACCCATGTGTGGCAATAGGAGAGACACAGATGCAAATGAGAAATGAAAATCTAAAGTGCCTCTTGCTGTAAAAGGTGCCAAAGGATAGAGAAGTCTAGAAGAAAGACTAACTCCTGGAAATGCTCACAGAGCTGGTGAGGGAGATTTTGAAGGATGACCAGGACTAGAGAGAACAGAGTATGCTCAGCAGAAGACACAGTATTTGTGCAAGTGTAAAGGACCATGTTGGGGTACAGTTTCAGAGAGCCAGCAAAAAGGATATGAAGAAGTGAGTTGGTGAAGTGGAGGTAGAACCATTTGAAAGCTCCGAATTGGTAAGTGCAGAGAAGCTGAAGCGCGTAAGGGCGATGGTAGAGGAGGGAGTAGATGAAGACAGGCAGTTAAGGGCATAATTTCCATGTATTTTTATGTTAATCCCTTCTTTTATGAGATTTGATATTTCCACTAGATATTGAAAAAATAGCACATGCATGTGGTTAAAAAGTAAAACATCACAAAGAAGTACATGACAAAATCAACTCTTCATTCTCATTAGTCTATCTCACTTTAGGAAACTGTTAACAATTTCTAGTGCTTCATTACAGAAATTTCCCATGAAGGTGCAGGCATGTCTTTCCACCCATTCATCCATGAGTCTACCTCTCTTTCTATCCATGACCATCCTATTTATCTAGTTATGTATCTGTGATGGTCAATTGTACCTATCAACTTCGCTATGCTATGCTACCCAGTTGATTGGTCAAATATCAGTCCAGATGTTGCTGTGAAGGTATTTTTGATGTGATTAACATTTAAATAAATAGACTTTGAATAAAGCAGATTACTCTCCCTAATGTGGGTGGGCCTCATCTAATCAGTTGAAGGCCTCGATTAAAAAAAAGACTGAGGACCCCGGAGAAGGAATTCAACTTTCAGACTGTCTTTGGACTTAAGACTGCAACACCAACAACTGCCATAATTTATAGCCTACTGACCTGACCAGCAGATTTTGAACTTGCCAGTCTCCACAATTGTATGAGCCAACTCTTTAAAATCATTCTTTAAAATCTCCCTCCCTCTCTCTCATCACCATCTCTCTTTCTTTCTTTACTATTGTATGTTATTAGTTCTCTTTCTCTGTAGAACCCCGACAATACACTATCATCTATTAACTATCTCATCTTTAAAAAAAACCAAACAAACCAAAAAACTCACAGGAGCATATTCTACTCATTGCTTTTTACTTCTTTTATTCACTTACTGCTTGCAAATATGGTTCTATCTTATTCTCACCTATATAAGCATGCTTCATATGGATATGCAGGATGGGTGTCTCCTGACCAATGTTCATTTAGGTGGGTTGAACACCTTAGCTACACTGAGCATCCTTGTTCATACTCTTTGTCCATACATGGGAATGTATCCGTGAATACGTTTCTAATGGTGGAATTGCTGGGACAATGGGTACGAGCATATTACATTTTGACAGAAATTGCTAGATTGCTTTCCAAAAAGTTTGCACCTATTTATAAAACTGGCACCAGTCTATGAGGGTTTTCCTAGACTCCTGCCCTCATTTATCATTGTCAGGTGAAAAATAGAATCTCATTGTGTTTGAAAGTTCCATTTCTTTAACTATGTGTGAAAATCAGAATTCAAAATCCCCAGCTTATTTTGTTTGAGTTACTGTAAACTCATGAGCATTCATTATTTGCTCTGAAAAAACATACGTAGTGTCTTGATGATACAATGAGCCCCAATGCTTAGGTCAATTTGTACATAACACAATAGGCAATTGGTGTCTGGTCTTTGACTTTCAGACCTACTGGCTCCATGGGCTCCATCAGTTGTCTGGTTAACCTCCTGGTAACACGATTTTGCATTTGATGTGACTGCATTTTTAAGACCCACTTAAAGCATTATGGCAGGAATTTATTGGTTAAAATTTAGCATAAAAATTTAGTATTGAATTTTATTAAAATGTTTGTAAAATTATAATGAATATTATAATTTACTACAGCATCACAAATTTATATCATATAGGAATAAATCCAACAAAAGAATTGAATGTTGTTGAAATAATTTTTTTGTAAAAGACACTGTAAAGCCTAATTAATAGCCATTAAAGATGGCATATGGCAGTGGATGGATATGGCATATCTATATAGGTTGGATAGGCTCAGTATTTTAAAGATGTCAGATTTCCCAAATTGATTCAATGTCATGCAATAAAAAGCCCAATAGATTTTTGATAGAACTTAAAAAGCTAAATCTAAAATTTATATGAAACTGCAAAAGCCTAAGTATAGCTACAACACTCATGAAATGGAAGAATCAAGTGGAAAGACTTGATCTAACAAATATCAAGAACTATTATAAAACTATAGTAACAAAGACAATGTACTATAGGGAAAAGGATATATTAATATAAACAAGTCAATGAAAAACACGTACGTGCATACCCACGCAGAAGTGGCACTGAACAAGTCAGGAGCCCAGTAGATCCCGAATAAGTGGCGATAAGAAAATTGGATGTCTGTATAAGAAAAATGAAATTGACACTCATCTTGCAACATAGCCAAGATCAATTCCACCTGTATTAAAAGCGTAAATATAATAAAACCATAAAACTTTTAGAATACAATGTGGAAATACGTCTTAAGAATTTCTTAATCTCCTTAATCATTAAAGAACAGGTGACAAATGATTACATCAAATTTAAGATCTCTGTTCATCAAAATAAACCTTATGAGAGTAAAAAGCCTAGCTACGTAATGAGAGATTGTCATAAATTAATACCAATGTCCATATCCAAATCTACATTTAGATTTATATATCCAAGAAAGGTTAGTTTACATAATTTGCAAATCACACCTACAAATCAATAAAAAGAGATAGCAGAAAAATGGGTGAAAAACATAAATGAATACCTCATAAAAGAGAGAATCTATTTGGACATTAAACATGCAAATTGCTAAATTCCATCTTTAATTAGAGAAAAACTCATTAAGACTACAATAAACTATATATCTACAAAAGTGGCTAAAATGAAAATACAAAAAATATCAAGTGTTGCCAAGGCTGCAAATCAACAAGAACTCTTAGGAACTCCTCTGGAGAGAGGAGTGTGTACTAGTTTCCTATTGCTGATATAACAAATTACCACAAATTTAGTGGCTTAATAAAACACAAATTTATTCTCTTACAGTCTGGAGTTCAGAAGTCCAGAATCATTTTCACTAGGCTAAAGTCAAGTTGTCAGCAGGCCTTGTCCCTTCTGGAGATTCTAAGGTTGACTTGTTTTTCTTCTAGCTTCCATTTATATTTTTAGGTAAATGTTTTTATTCTCTTTAATAAAAATGATAATTAGACTCAAGGGAGTGGCTGAAGAAACTAAGTGTACTATTGAGGGTTGATTGTCCAATTAGGTATTAATTAGTTGACGTATAAAATCGCAGTTTGATACAGTTGTGCAGAAATACAAATGAGAGGTCACAATTTGTGGTTTGTTGGTTACACGAATACAACAGGTCTTTACTATTATTTCCCTTTTAGAGGAAATCTACTAGATAACTCAGGAGAAAGCTTTCACAGTGGAGTGCCCAGGGATAGCCAGCTTTTCATTTGGTTTAACAAGAGGGTGCCAATAGCTTCAAATGCTCTTGCTAAGCGTACATTGGCAGTTGAAATATGACATGATATTGCTGTGTTTTCAGTGATAACACCATCATCAGTTATAGTAAAAGTCCCACCAAGAGGGATATGAGGGAAGCCACAATTCATGGACATCACAACAAAGCCAGCATCAGTCATGTCGACCACCATAATTGGTGAGTGACATCCTGAGAACATGTGATACTCCGCAAATGAAGAGATGCCATTAAAAGGACAGAGATTAGTTTTTCAGAGTGTGGCCTGGATGAGTTAAGATAGCCAGGGTCCTGGTGGTTGGCCGGGCAACAAAATCATAAATTGCCACACTAGGGTTCCAAGTGGTTTTGGCTGGAGAAGAAGATGCTGCCTGACCTCCTGGCCCTGACACTTAATTATGTGGTAAGCTCACTGATTCTCTCCAGGCAGTCAATCTCAGAGTGACAGGCACTGGAACATGGCTGCCCCCAAACCTCTGCTGCTACCCATTGAGACTGGACAGACAAGGACAGAGCATTCCGGCCACTTCAATTTCTTTTTTTTTTTTTTGAGACAGAGTCTCACTCTGTTGCCCTGGCTAGAGTGAGTGCCATGGCATCAGCCTAGCTCACAGCAACCTCAAATTCCTGGGCTCAAGTGATCCTCCTGCCTCAGCCTCCTGAGTAGCTGGGACTACAGGCATGCGCCACCATGCCCGGCTAATTTTTTCTATGTATATTTTTAGCTGTCCAGATAACTTCTTTCTGTTTTTAGTAGAGATAGGGTCTTGTTCTTGCTCAGGCTGGTTTCGAACTCCTGAACTCAAACAATCCGCCCGTCTCGGCCTCCCAGAGAGCTGGGATTACAGGCATGAGCCACCGCACCCGGCCCTCTCCCATTTCTTGAATAAAGAAGGCATGTGACTGGGAGGCGGCCAGGTTAAAGGGCATATCACACCCCTCCCGAATCGGTGGGACTCACCTACTAAAGCTGGAGCAGAGTGAAATCAAAGAAAGAGATGGGAGAAACAAACAAACAAAAATATTCCTTTTGTTGAGGTTTGTTTCAGGGTTTGACAGTCTTGTGTTCAAACTGCCTGCAGAAAAGTTTGGGACCTTTGGCTGAAACATTCTGAAATTTCCATTCAGGTAGAAACAGTGCTCTACACCATTATCAGGAATGTATTTATTTTGGCGCTGAAGTCCTCTTATGTCAAAGCCAAGGAATTTATAATGAAAAAACAACTTCATAAGAGAGCAGAGTAAGAAATTCACTTATTTCAAAATCTACCCAAGCCCTGGCTCAGATTTCATCTAGCTGATTGTCAACAGGGCACTAAAAAGGGATTCGGAAAATTTCTTTTCCTTGCCAAGATTGATATATTATCAATAAGATGAATATATTATTGAACCTTATTTAATAATCAATTAGTATTGGAAACCTCATTTCTTTACAGTCCTGCCAGAGGTATTGAAAATACTTGAAGCTTTAGGGGATTTATGAAAATAAACACAAGGAAGTTTCAACAGCCATCTAATCTACTGATTAGGTTGTAGAAATATAGGCAAACTGAAATTCTACAAATTGGAGAATTGTAGCCATCCACAGATTAAAAATGAATTGGCAAGTATAGTTGCGTTGTTCAGAGAGGGTAATATCCCAATGCCTGACATGAATAAAACATGCAGCCTGCATGCGGGTAGAGCCAAGCGTTAATGCCAGGGTATCACTGATAACTGATAACTGCCTATTTATTGAATCGCTCATCTTTGGCACTCAAAATTCCTCTCTTGTTCTTTGCCTTAAATTTCCATGTTGAAACTATTTACTTTTTTTTTTTCAACTGAGAACCCAAAACTAATTTGTGCTTACATTTAAACGCTTCCAGTATTGAACTTAAGTTTCATATGAACATGGGATAGTAATCCATAATAATCATTGTGTGTTTGTTTATGTCATATCCTGCATAAAGTATGTTCGTGTAAGGTCTGCAGTTGTCTGTTCTTGGTTCTTGGTGTGCTTTTGGCCAAAGAATGACCAGATACACTGAAAACAAGGTAAGCACAAAAACAAGGTTTATTGAGGAAGAGCAAGATAGGTCTATAGAGCAAGAGCAAGATAGGTTCGCCACAGATGATGAACAGGCCCCTTGTCATACCAAGAGGCTCTGGTTAGGGTCTGGGGTCCTGTTTTATACTGTCCAGATTGGGCCCTCTGCATGGTTCAGATATCACTAAGAAACCACTTTGACGGACAGTTAATGGAATGATAATTAGTCTTAGGTTACTCTAGGTCACTTTTCAGATTCTATTGTGCCTGGGCTGCCTGGCCCTTGCCTGGGAATTCCCTGTATTGCCTTGCAGATTAGCAGGGCATTCCTCCTTCCCCCAAGTGTGGCAATTGCTCAGGGCAGGATTAAGGTGGGGCAATACCAAGACAGGGCACCTGCACTTGTCCTTCTTACCCAGGTGGGGCAATCGCTTGAGGCAGCACCAAGGTGAGGTGCCTGCCTTTGTTCTTAGGATAGCCGGAGGTCCCTTGCTATCTAGCTAACATTTGGACAGTAGATGATTCTTAGCTTTTGACCTGGTAGGCATGCAGGTCTTTTTTTTTTTTTAATTTAATGAATGCTGGACTTACCATCATGCCTTGTGTGGCAATTTCCATTGATCTGTAGACTGCTACCTGTTTGGCTATTTGTCCTTTCCAGCAAATTTGATCTTATGAATAAAAAATAAACAAATTCCCACCTAATGTGTCTTGAGAGGCCAACAGGAGATAGACCCTGCTTTGTCCAGCCATCCATACCAATCCCTACCCATGACCTTTTATTGAGCATATTTTATGTGCCAATCACATGTGTCCATGTGGGGACTCACATGTACATTCCCAGCCTTCCTTTCTTTGTGAGAGCCAGAGATGATGCAGGATAAAGAAATTACATTATCTCTTTCCTCATTTGTGAAACATTTTCGTCTTTGTGGATTGGCCAAGACAAAAAACAACCGCCCTGCCCAGCATTTACTCAAACAATAAAAGATTTACCGCTTGCTGCAAGAGGGGCAGAGTGTATATCAGACACAGGTGCAGTCCTGGCTTGTCCGAGTCGCTCTCTCTGGCCCTCTGTAGCAGTCCTTAGCTCAGTGTCCAGCTGGGAGTCTAGTCCAGGAAAGATCTGACCTGCTGGTGAGGCAATGTGCAGATGGAGTCCCCGTCCCTGGCAGAGGGCAGTTTGCTGTTTCTCTTTCTATAGAAATGGCACCTGCAATCCTCACAGCTCATTCACGGTAGAGCCAAACTGCAACCCTGAAGTGTTCAACATCAGAGCCCAAGCTGCCTCACAGCTCTGCCTTCCCTCATTCCTCTGAGGCCTTAAAAGGATTTTTGGTTTTCAAATGTTTTTCATTGTGAAAGTTCTGGTTCACAGGCAATCTCCCTGGCAGAAGCCCAATTGGTAAAAGAGATCAAATCACTGCCTTTTGGGTCTAATGTCAAATATTTGAGGCCTGGCCTTCAAGTCATCTTCATTTGTCTCCCACCTGGGAGGTTTCCAGGTAGAGGGCTCTCTGAGTGTGGCTGTGTAGGGTGTGCAGTGCACACCTGTAGGGGATGCCACTGACATCACAGAAATGGGAACTGGTGCTCTGGGAAACACTTTGTGTGACTCTATCAACTATGGCAGATGGCCTGTGTCCTGTGGAGTCAAGGTCCAAAATCTTTCTTCTTATCGTGCAAGTGTAACACTGCTGGAAGGTGTCTCTTTTTGAAACTTTATTGTAAATGTGTTGACTATAATTTATACTTTAGCAGTGTTTAGGAAGGAGATAGATCTTAGGGGTTCAAGGGTGTCAGAAGTGGGACGGATACTTGGAGGAGGGTGAGAGGAACCAGGTCTGGCTGGTGTCAGGGAAGAGAGCAACCACAGAGGAATGAAAAGGGACTATCTGCCTGCAGTATTTCCCAGCGCAATCCTTGAGTGCGTGGGATTGAGGGGTAGCTGACCATTCTGTTGATCCTTTTATAGTCACAATTCCAGAAGTAGACAGCAGATCAGAGACAGAGCTAGGAAAATTCCAGCTCCCAAAAGCCTAAGAGTGGTCAAGAAGGAATAACAAACAGGTTTAATTCTTTAAAATAATGATATGAACTTGCTACTTTAGTAAACTGAGAATTTTGTAAAGTCCTAAAACAAAGGAACAACAAATATTTTTTTTCCCCCTCTCCTTCATACCTCTTCAAATGAAAGAGAAATTCTTGAAAAATAAACGCATTTCTGATTAGTTTTCTTTTCTGGATGTTGGTTACATCAATTTTTCCATACACACACGAGTTGTATTGAATGTAAATAATCTTATGATCTCAAATTTCCTAGGTTCTGATGTATTCAAATGACATCAGGCCATTAAACAAATGATATTTAACTTATTTAAAATGTTTGATTCTTTATTTTTCAAAGTCATCTGAAGCTAGTCTTGAGTAGCTAGAATTCATTCCGGATTTTCTTCAAACCTTTCCAGTTTTAATAGCACAATTTGTGTTTCATGCCAGCCCACCCAAGATGTTAGCAGAGATGGAATCTCTGATATAGTGTAGTTTTTTGAGGCCTGTTATAATATTCTTTTCTATTAGACCCTATAAATATTGCAATGCATGCCCAAATAGAATACCAGTTGAGTAAAACCATTGGTTTGACCAAATATGATATTGTTTCTTAAAAAATAATTATGTGAAAAATGCAAGATAAATGCAGTTAATACTTCAAATATCTTTTATATAACAGCCAAGTAACACTTAATTAAAGTTAATAATAAAAGCTTAAAATACCTTCCATTTTATATGATCATTTTGGTACAGTATATGTCAGGGACATATCTACATGGAAACTGTTCTGTCAGCCAATTGTATTTTACTGCTGAATTATATAGCTTGAAAAGCAATAGTGTAGGTATGAAATATTTCAAAAGATGTGGAATAGGTATAAGTGTTCTTATTTTATTTGAAGGCTTGGATGCTGCTTTTATAAAGATTTTCTTTTTTATATATGGCATTAATCAGTTACTATAAAGGCAGAATGGTTAATAAGGTCTTCTAATCCATATTGCCAGAATTGAGAGCTTGGTTTTTTCAAAAATACCAGTGACATTTTTGTTGGATTGGGATGTAAGGAAACTGGAAGATTGATTGCATCTACTGTTGAGAAGAGCATGATCTACGCCCTTTCATTTGTGTTGTGCAGGAACTCTGCTGTCTTCCTATGAACCTCTTTCTGGGTATTTTATTCTCAACCTTTAAGTTAACACTGTCTTCCAATGATATAAATATTTAGTTTGTGAATTAAGCTTCAATCATGTGTTCATTGATTTTGCCCTAAAGTAAATTCATTTAATTTAACTCCTTCCTCTTTCTCTCTGGTCACAAAATGGAAACATTACAGGAGGGAGGAAAGAAGAAGTAACCTTCCTCTGCCCAGGCTCTCAGGGAGGGTGCTCCAAATCCCAGCCTGAAGTGTCAGAGGGTCTGGAGAGGAGAATAAAGATGCGAGAACACTTGTACAGAGAAGCCCAACTCTAAGAAAGGAACGGAAATTTGAAAATAACTCTCCTGCTTTAATATCTTTTTTTTCTAGGACTATCCCTGAAACTGTGAATACATATTCCCAAATCATCTGAACATACTGCGGTACCTAAAAACAAAAGCATTTGGTATTTCATGTGCCAGATTTTGTACTTTAAAATTCGATATTCAAAAGAATTTTTTTTTTAAAAAAAATTCTCAACACAACAAAAACAAAAACTCAACAGCACACAAACAGAAACAAAAGAAAGAAATCGCAAATATCAAAGGAATTTGTTTCTGCTAACACAGAAGCTGGAAACGCAGGGAGTAGAGAAAACTTACTAAATTTTTACCCTACCTAACTTAGTCCTGATAAATAATTTTTTGCGCCCAAAAATTTATAAGAATGCAATGAAAATTTTCGAACTCATTCTTTTGTTCCAAAGATTTATTGCTGTGAGTATTTCAGCTCTCTTCTGATTTAGTGTCCGGGTGGTGGCACCCCTGATAGAAAAAGGAATCCCTCGACAAGCCCAGGCAGTCTGGGCCCCTGGAGGTCTTCCAATAATTAGAGTTAAGCAAATCCAGGGAGGAAACTGGTAAGTCTGGGAAGCATTCTTTGTTTCTCTCTGTCGCTCTCTGCGCACTTGGAGTTATTCTGATAAAGCCACTCTTGTTTCTCATGAACTCAGTTTGCTAAGCTGTTGAAACTAAGAGGGAGGTAATTGGCGGGAGATGAAAGCGCCTGCGTGTTGGGCTGGGAATGCTGAGGGTGTGAGCGGCTCTGAGCTGCGAGCTGCAGTGTCACATGAGTTACAGACAGGCAGCTGTAAACACCGTGATTATGGGCCGGCACCTTCAGGTGAGTAAACTACGTGGGAGTAAATTCCAGGCTGCTTTTAGATTGCAGAAAGAACATTTTCAGGTTCCTGCTGCTTCATTTGATTCATTTCTACTGCCGGGCTCTAGAGATGTACAAGAGTGTGCAAGTGCCAGTTTTGCTGGGTTCTGGGGCTCCATCCTACAGGATGAGAGCCCACCCTGTGTCTGCCATGTATGATCACGGGCTCTGTGCATGATCACAAAGATTCAGCTCTGCTGTAGAATAGCTGCTCTTAAATTATGGAGGATTCGGATAAAATTGGTCCTTCTGGGAGCCCTGAGGCAGATTGGTCATATGCTGAACACCCTTGCAAAGCGACACTGCTCGTTCATCAGAAATGAGAGCACTGAGCCCAGTGGCTTCAAGATCCTACACAATGGGTCCTAATCTGCCTTCCTAATCTCTCTTTCCACGTTCTTCCAAGGTAACCTCTGCCTTTGTGAGGCCAGCCTTGGGCCTGTTTTATTTCTTTTACTATTTAGCTATTTCCTAGGATTAAGGTGGTGATTTATTTTACAGTAAGCTGTGAAAGTTATTATTTTCGTCAACACATTAAACATAGACAGGCACCTAAATTTTATGAAACTCTAATTAGAAACGAATTCCTAGAATTTTTCTCTAAGCCATTTGAAATGATGGTAGCCCACTAACCCACAGTGGGACACATACACAGAGAACTGAGCATAGCAGATTGGACATTAACTTGAATTTTCTTTAAAGTCCTCAATCCCTTTGGAGGAGGACTGATAGATGTTCCAGAAAGTTAATATATGTAATGCTTTCAGAACAGTGTCTGCCACCTAGTCAACACCCAGTAAATGTTCACCATTATTTTCTCATCCCTTTTCACTGTTCGGCAATAAAGACAGAGCCGAACATACCTTGATCCTTACAAATCAGCCAACATGAAGGGGACAGGTGAGATGACTCTGCCTCACTCCTGGTACCACTGCTGAATGCCCTCTTAAATCTGTTCATGCACAGGTTTCAGATGAAAGGAGATACACACACTTGTCCCCACTTTCTAGGAGCTCAGTCTGACTACCGGTTTCCAGCCCCAGGTGGTGGCCAGCCTGAGCTTGCGAGTGCTGCCGTTTCATCCGCGCTAGGATTCATAAAGCGGGTACCTGAGTCTGGAGTCTGGTCTGTCCTCAGAGACAAGAGCACACCTACCTCATTCTTGTGGCCCAGTGTAAAGGAGGATCAGGACTAAGATTTCCTTTTCAACCAACAATCAGACCAACGTTAACTTGAAAAATGATAAAGGACCCACAAAACCTGGAAACACACACAAAAAATGTGGAAAAATGTTTTAATGTAAATCTTGCCTTATTTTAGGCCACTCATCTGAAATTTATGGTGTATATGATTTGTGGAAGATTTTTAATGACAACAAAGCCAGTCACTGGCCAAAACGCCAATTTGCCAACCTCCATTTGGTCAGCGAAATACAAGGGGATCTTGTCTACACGTCTCCTCTAGGACAAAGCACAGATTTCAAGCATCTATCCAAAGGCAGACACATTCAGAGATCCACCACAGCCACCCCTCATAACTGGATGAGGTCTGGCTCCTTGCAAACTTTAGAATCCCAGCTCGCTCTCCACCAGAACAACACACGCTCACCGCTGATGTACTCGTCCACACTGTGCTGGTTTTCACGATCGAGCTTGCCCATATCACTTGCTCTGATGATTATCTGTCCAAAAATACAACAACAAATGCAAATTTGTGAGACTGGAGAGTTATTTTATGATATTACCTATTTGTGATCTGGAGAAAAAAAGAACTGTAGATGGATTGTTTGTAACGTTTCTACCTGGGGTCACAAATGCTTGGGTTGCTTGTATTCCTAAGGTTCTTAATCACTTCCTGTTTTATAGGAATAATGATAGTTTTCTTTGTTCCTAAGAATTTAAGTTGTGCCCAGTGGCGAGCACTGCTCCTCTTTAGAAAATTTTAATGATATTATGTGTAGAGTGAGGAATGAGTAGTTGCTGAGAAACACCGACTTCCTGTGCTAGGGAGAGAACTTTCACAGGGGCGCTTCCTGGCCCAGCTCTCCTTCCCCAAGGTTTATACGCAGACAGGTGGAAGTTGATTCTGTTTTGGATTCATCACTTCCGGGACATTTCACCTGCAAAAGCAGTGCATATGGTATTAATGGGGAGCTCGTCATGGAATACGGAGAGTTCTCTCTCTGCCTCCTCCTCTCTCTCCTTCCCTGCTGCCCTTTCATCTTCCTGACCTCCTGACCTTCCTTTAGCATCACATTCCCATTTCAGACTTACATGGCATTCAGTTAGCATAGAGACCTTCTCTGCCCTCAGATGCCCTGATCATTTTCCAAAGCAGAGAGAAAAAGGCTCATTAATTTATTTTAATCCTGATCATCCCAATTGTTCTCAGATTTATGTTTCAACCTGTTTGCACAAATAAATATTAATATATTGGTATATGTCCTAAGATCATTTGGCTATAAACTTTGGTAATGTTGCTATCAGTACAGGATAGTGACCAAGAACTGGCGCCTATCTGCTATCTCATCACTTCTTAGCTGTGTGATTCCAGACAAGTGACAATTT
The DNA here is from genome assembly GCA_963575035.1 of Avahi laniger. Classification (NCBI taxonomy): domain Eukaryota; kingdom Metazoa; phylum Chordata; class Mammalia; order Primates; family Indriidae; genus Avahi; species Avahi laniger. The sequence continues at coordinate 42,683 of CAUYSK010056189.1, forward strand.
CTTTGTGCCTCAGTTCCCACCACTGTAGAATGGGAATCATCACAGGACTTGTTTTATATGTGCGTTACAGGCTTTCAGTGAGGTTCAGGGAAAGCATTTTTAATCGCCCCTGGTGCCAATCTCTCTTTTTTCTTTTCTTTTTTTTTTTTTTTTATGGCGGTCAAGTGAAGCGGTGGGAGTCGAGAAGGAACAAAGGAATCTGTAACTGGTCGTGATCAATTAGTTGTAAACACCACTGCGCTTGGACCAACCTCTTGTGCCAAACTCTCATTGGATGACAGCTAGAGTAATTATCTTTATTTGATCTTAATTATTAACTCCCCTAAATTTCCTCTTCCATTGACCTGGCATCAAAATCCAAATGCAATGATACAAATATTACAATTTCTTTATTTTGAGAAAATAGAAGTAATGATGCCCATTACAGTGAGCTAGAGCGTCAGGCTGTGCTTCTGGAAGTGGTGCAGTTCTAAGCTCTAATCTCTGAGAAGGTCCCACTCTAACTTGTCTTGTTATTCAAAGAGGGGTGGCCAGAAAAGAGAAGAGTAGGCAGGACCAGGAATGGGGGGATCAGGAATGTCTGCATCCCATTTGCCACAGTGAAAAGAAAATGAAGAGTCTGAGGACCTGGCTTTTACTGCAATCTTGGTAAAAATAACTCGACCTCAGTTTTTGCATCTCTAAAAATTATGATAATACCTTAACCAGCCAATTTCCCAGGGTTATTTTGAAGATCAATTGCATTGGTATTTGAGTGATCTGCAGACACTGTTCACGTGTAGGATATGATTGTTTTTTCTGTTTCTGTTTAAGCCCCCAGGGAGTGCTTGCAGAATTCCAGAAAGTAGAAAGAAATGTTTTCCTCCTTCAAATCCAGGAAAGCATGTTGCTGAATTATCAATACGCTAAAAAAAAAAAAAAAACAATGGAGACACATTCAGGTTTCAACTACTTTTTAAAATTGGGACATAAATCCTCCTTAGGGAAAGTTACTGTCTCAGTTAAGAAATTTATTCATACATGTATTTATAGAAAACATGTATTAAACAAAAACTTTGTTGTTTTTCTCAGAATTTTAGAGAGTTCTCACAAATAAGTTAAAATAAGGAAAAAACCCTCACTTCTGATTTCCCCTTACTTTTTCCACTCAATGCCAATTTACTCTTTGACTACATGGCAAGCACTTCTGACATCTCTGCTTCCAATATCGAATGTCAAGAATGTGAGAACCTGCCTTTGTAGAGTGCATCCAGAGTGTCTCTGAATCAGCGACACCAGTCTTCACCTGGAACACCCCTAGGTTTTGTAAATTCTTTGAGAGCAGGGCCTGTGTCATTCATCTGCATTTAGCTCTGTCCTTGGCTCTTTATAGGCAGTGAGTGAAGGTGTGTTTGCTGAACTAGGTTGTACTGCAGAACTGAGCCAGTCAGTCCATCCACAGTGCGATACTACGGCCCACAAGGCCACCTCGGAAATGAGCGGTGACCGAGGTTCAACGTGAGACAGAGATTGTTCTACTGTTGTGAGGATATGTCCACCTCCAAGTACCCATCAATTAACTGATGTTCTCCATCTGCTCTTAGCTACCCAACCATCCACTTTTGAGCTGAGACGAAGGACAATGAAAAACAAGATCGGAAAAATGTCATAATTTAGTCTGCTAACATCCCTCTAGACTTCCTGCCTAATTTCCCCTAGCTCTCTGTGCGGATTCTAGGAATTTAGAAGAAAAAGATATTTTCAAGGCAGGCTTAACTAGCATTCCACAGATATGTAAGGGAATGAGTGTTCATGTTGACACCTGTAACAAATCTTACTTAAATTTTTCCGCATTTCCATTTCATGCGGTAAAGCGTTTTAGCCGTAGGGAGATAGTCAGACTTGATCTATCCTGAGGCACTGATACGACCGCTTTCACTTCACAAGACGCTTTCTTAGCATGATTTTTAGGGACAGCTAAAACCAGCAGCTGAGGAACACATGGATATTTATTTTGGTTACAGACATTGCAGGTTAAATAATTCCATGGCAATAGGTCTTGCAAAGATGCTTTTCCTTGGGATTCTTTCCTTTTGGATATTTTGCTCTTGGAAATATCAAACATCTGCCCAGGGCAAATAGCTAAATAGCTGCAATTTTCTAGCTTGTTCCTATTTTTGGCTTTCAGTGCCAGAGGCGTTCGAACACCCATGTTGGAGGCTGGATTCTCGTGGAGACTGAGGGACTGCAGAGCGCCAAGCTGTTTTAGATCAATTGCTCCCCGTGCTTAAAGGGCTAGTTAAACAGGTTATAATGTTTACATGACTTTTTATGGGTCAGAGTTTATTACAGTTCTATTCTGTGGCCTACAGCAGAGGAATATTTTACAAGATTTTGCTGCATTTGACAGTTCTGTTTCAGTGCATCTGGTAGGGGAAGTATTTTTTTTTTCTTCTTTTTATTCTCTCTTTTTCTCTCTGTTTTATTCTTTCCCTTCCAAAAACAAAGTAAGCTCTTAAGGTTCCCTGATTGCTAGCAATCTTTCTCTTCCTTGGAAAACTGCACACTAGTTTAGAGTCAAGGTTCTGCAGAAGGAGAAATCTTATGATTCCAAATAGCTTTCAGTCTCCCTTTGGAGGTTAATATACATAAATATCCCTAAACGGAAGGCCATTTTACCAAGAGATGTTTGAATTTGTATGAACGTTATGTCATTTTTTTTTTTTTCCTCTTCTCTGTATGAGTCAGCAGAGTTCGGGGAGCCAAAGCCCAGCGTCAGAGACTGGCAAACATCATTGTTCCACCACTGGGTTGTTTATTACCTTGGGCAGACTTCCTAACCTTTCTGAGTTTGGGGTTAATGATACCTACTCACGAGACCATTGGAAAAGTTAAAAAATGAAATTATGCATGAGTCATGCATATGGTAATGGTTGTTTTATTCATTATTTCCTTTATCAACTATTATGGAACACCTACTATGCGTTGAACATTTTTATGGGCCTTAAAGATATAGCGAGTGAACAAGAGTCATGGTTTCCTGAGTTCTACTGGAAGAGAGACAGAAGAGACACAAATAACCTATGTCTGCCAGAGTCAAGTGCTACGAAGAAAAATAAACCAGAATGAGAGAGGCAGGGAGTGACAGTGTGCTTTTTCAGACAGGCTGGTCAGGAAAATCCTTGTGACCAGGTGACATTTGAACAAAAGACTAAGTCTAGAGGCTGATTAAGACTTGAAACTTCCTAAGGCAGAACATTTCTGGCAGAGGGAAAGAACATGCAAGGGCCCTGAGGCAGGAGAAGACTGGTTGTCTATGGAACAGCATGGAAGGCAGCTTGCAGTCTCCAGTGCTCTAGGAAGACAGGTAGAAGACAAAACCTGACAGGGAGCTTTACAGGCCGTACAGGACATTGTAGACTCAATGTTTAGTTGGAGAGAAATAGGGAGCCATTGGAAGTTTTGAGCCAAGGCAAGATATAATCTGGTTACATATTGGAAGTAGCGTTTTGACTTCCACTTGGAGAACAGCAGACTATGCAGAGAGAAGGGAGGACACTGAGGAAGAAACCTTTCTCTTACATGGCTGGAGGAATACAAATGCAGACACTTAAGCCTCTGGAAGTTAATATTTTATGTTTTGAACAAGTGGCTTGCTTTTATTAATATACAATTTAGTTTATAATCTTGAGATCTTATGAATTGTATTTATTTGTCTTCATGTTTTTCCTATGATCAGCTTTATTTTTAAATGTTTAAAATAATAGAATCTCCTCTTAAATGATGGTTGTTTCTTGTTTCAGAAGACTTTAGCATCAGTGTGTTTCCTCCATATGCATTGTGATTTTAAAAATCAAAACAGCGTGGTCAAGCTTGCTTTTGATGGGGTGACCAGGAAACTGCATGGTGAGTCAGACTGAGGGGTCCTCTCAGTTCACAAAGGGTTATGGGCTAGACCAGAATATTTAGCTCCTGGAGAAATGTCCTCAACCCCAGGTCAGATCCAACCACCCACAGTCTATCGAGAGCTGTGATAGGACTAGGATGTGAGCAACCACTAGGGTGGTTCTCAGTCTGTCTATGGATCCAATTCATCTATGGAATCTTTTAAAAATATAGAGGCCAAAGTGCCGATCATGCATGTATAGGTAACTCTACTGATGATTTGGCTGTTCAGCCAGGCTGAAGAAACTTACCCTGTCGGCAAAGAATGTCCAGTGCATTTTTGTGGGTATAAAACAAAAGGAGGAGAAGGACTGTTTTAGTGATGGGGACACTATGGAGCAATGGCATCCTTACAACCTAAGCACCTAAATAGCTGTTTCCTTCTTATGAATCATATAAAACAACAATATTTAGAGCTGTCCTTACTTGCAGAGTACAGAGCTGTCTGCAGGGTGTGACTTGAAGGGGCTGAGACTACAGTCCTCAGCTCCACGCTGCCAATCATGCCTGAAATTCCACCATGAGAGATGAACGTTTTACACATTTGACCCCTATAAAAATGCCAATGCTGCTGGGAGGGATAATAAATCATTAATACCACTTTGTGGGTTTATCAGATCCCTCCTTTTTATGTTGTGGTGGGGAGAAGGGTTGGGAGTGAGTAAAGAATGCACACCAGAGTTGGGTGTGGTAGTGGAGCTGAGAGCAGCACTGAAGCTTGGACCTGTTTCAAGGCAGGGTCTGAGCAGAGGGTGGGCGATCAGACCAATGAAAGTTTAAAGTGCAAAACTTCAGTTGTTACATGCTGTGTGCGGGGAAAGCTACTAGTAGCAGCTAAAAGTGTGATAATACCCTAAATAATTGTTCTATGGTTCCCACTTATACAGGGGTAATTAAAGCCATTTATATGATTGGCTTCAGAGAGGGAGTCAGGGAGCTGGCTTTATACTCCAAGCTGCTCTAATTCAGCTGTTTGAAATAGCAGGCCACCACATCTGTTAAAAAATATATATATGTTCTCCTGAATTTTTATGAGTTGGACTCATCACATCTCTGCCTTGGCTTAAAAAAAAATAGTAAAAGCTAGAATATATAACTGGTTTCCATCCCCAGGAGTGGGTACACATATCGTATTATGTGATCCTTGGAAAACGTCCCTTCCTCTGCAAAACCTAGCCACACTTGGATGTTTTCTTATGCTCAAATTGACTCTCTTTGTCAACTGTTGGACTCACTCTCACAGTACAGGTGGTCAAATCAAAATCAGGAATGAACACATGGCACATTTTTTTTAACCTTATCATATGTGAGACTAATATTAAAAGATAGCCTTTGTGTATTTGCTTTTCATATAGGCCACACACATACCAAGCAATGTATTCTTTGTTTAGGTATATAGGACATGTGAAAACCTTTCATTGGGATTTTATATAGAATATTAGTTTTTCTTGGAACTTTTGGCCAATGGCACGTCTTTGGAGAAATTCTCAAATCCACATCATTCACAGATGACTGTCACACCTGCAGTTGTCCAGATGAAGACAAGTGATATGAGATTCCCAGTGCAAATATGATAGAATCATGGCATAGAAATAAAGAAGCTTATTTTGCAAGTAAATCTCCTTGTCTATCTTTGTACCCTCCTCAGGTTAGCACCTAATGCTTGCACATACAATCTTCTCAAAAAAAGGGGTGCTAAATGAACAGTGAACGAACAGAATAGAGTGTGTGTTGGGGCATCGATCGGGACGGTGTTCAGTGTGGAAAGGGTACCATCTGACAACGCTGAAGAAAGGAAGGTGTGTCTCACTTGCATAAGAATTTAGGTAAACACAATCACTGTCTTGATAGTTTTTAAAGCATTTTAGTGGAAGTGTACTTTTCTCTAGAGATATAGGCCCAGAGACAGAAGTTTGGCCAGTTTTCAAGCATGTAAAAATGGCATTTACAACTATTTGAGTTATAGATGCATCAAAAAGGCTGCTCTGAAGTGTGCTTGCTTCTCCCCATTAAAGATATTTCATAAAAGGTTGGATGATTATCTCTTAGGTTTTTGGGGAACACAGTCTCCAAACTGAGAGAACCATTGATGATGATTGTTGGACTCCAGTTCTGCTATTACATGATTTATTTGAACACGTATGTATTAGTGGCTCCTTTCCTTTCCATATGGAAAAATGTTTCTGTTCAATATATTTTCATTCTTCACATAATGCTCTTAATCATAGTGGTTATGTTTTGGTATATTTTGAGATACTGTATATCCATTAAATAATGATTATAATTTTCCTATTTGGCTTGTGGGATCAATCTCATAATTTTGAGGTCATGCTTTGTAAAATACTTAGTGCTCTGGTTTGGGGAGCACAAGTGAAGGCCTGGCCAGACTCAAATGCCCGGAGTTTTACATGAAATTATCTGTAGGTTTTGTATTTGTTAACAGCTGTACTGGATCAAGTAAGGCACTACAGGGGTTTTTATTCCGATTTACAATTTCTGACAAGACATTGAAGAATCAGCTTCTTCCTTGATAAAAACCAATATTTGATTTATAATTTCTTATTATAGCTAAAAATAAAAATGATGTACTATACATGACATGTAAAATGCAAACAATCTATAATTCGATAAGTGATTTCTTTTGGTTCTGAAGACAAATGGGACATCAGACTTCATAAGATATTGTCTTTCAAGGAGTTTAGATTCTGGTGGGGGGAGAGAGAAAATTTATACAGAAATGATTATAGTACAAGATGGAAAACGTTAAATGGCAGATGTAGTGCCCTTTAATTGAAAGTTCAGAAAAGGGAGCTGCAAAAGACAGGAAGGTTAATGGAAAAGGTGGCATTTGAGAGAGGGGGCCTGACGGGTGTGCAGAATTCAGATATCTACAGATCGAGGAAGAGCTTATAATCAGCTATAATAGTAGCAGCAGCAGCAGCAGCAACAAGGAAATAGAATTCAAGAAACTGTGTCTTCCACTACGTGCAGGGAAGGCATGGGAAATAATCTTCAGAGTTACAGTATGCAAAGCCCGTGATGCTGTAGTAATGAACTTGGACCCTGTATCTTAGCACATGGGTGAGCCAGTGAATACTTCTGAGCAGATCAATAGAGATTTCATCATTTGGAGATGAACCGGAGGGCATAGGTAGGGTTGCCTAGAATAGGAAAAGAATGGAGTGAGTCTCAGGACCAGAAAACATCCTAAGAACTTAAGAGAGAAAAGCAGGTTTGGAGGAGAGGTTGAATTCCGCTGTGAGCATGCATGCTGAGTGAGGGGTCTGAGTAAGGCAGACGGGCCTGCATGGCAGCAGGAAGTTGGAAATGTGTAGCCAAATTTTGGAGAGTGGTCTGTGCCTCCGCAGACCTCAGTTCTGGAGTTATCTACAAAGAAGTCTCAGTGAAAGAATGAGAAACTAAGGGAGTGAATGTATAATGTATATTTTATGAATTACTTAAGCTTTTCAAAATATGAACACATGCCATTTTTAGAAGTATATTTATTTTCTAAAAAGAGTGAGATGGATTTAGTGATTGGAGCACATTGTTTTCCGGGAATATCGTGTAATAGAGAATTGGTTCTAAGAGGAAAAAAAGATTTCTTAACCCTCATCTTTATTTCATGTTTATTTTAGCAGTGAAGAAAACACTAAGCAATGTCTTTAACACAATATTTATGCTGTTTAATATAATTTTGATAAACTTATAATATTTTCAGCCAAACTGATAAATTTTTAAGTGAATCACAGTATACTGTAACATTTTATTGGGATTCAAGAAGGCTGCCTTTTTAACTGCATTTAGGAAATGATTATCTCTTCAACGTTCTCACAGGAACAATTAGCATGAAAGAAAATGCTGATGTGTGCTCAGTCTTCTATAATTGGAATGAACCAAAAATTCTGTGATCTTTCCTGCAATAGTAGTAGCCATTTGCTACATTTAATTTTCACTGCCCTAGACTTGGCAGTTATTAATTTGTTTTCTCACCCTGTTCTCATTGATATAATGTCCTGGGAAAGAAGGAAAATAAGTATTCCTGTAACCTATGTGGCATAAGTTCCCCAAACCAGAATGATTTCATTAGATTGTGAGTTCTTGAGCAATGAATCTCAAATACTGTGTAACATGGAAGAAAAGTGAACTGCTCTATCCTTTTTTGGACAACTGTACATTTTCAACACTTTTTCTGCACAGTATCACCTCAAAGGGCCACTCTAATTAGTCAAAGAATCTTTCCTGCTGGGTGTGACATTTTTGCAGACATGATGTCACCTTCCAAAATTTCTTGGCTCACTAAAGGAAATATGAAACATGTTGACGTTATACTGAAGATTAATTGGGTTCTAATTTTTAATTTTGGAAATCTTCTTGGTCCTTTTGAGTGACAGCCGAGATCAAACTTGTGAATATATTGGAATAAATTACCTAAGTGGATACTATCCTTAGGGAATTTGTAATCTTAATAGAGATGTCATACAAGTATGAGATGATTAGTAGACTACATATGGCAGACCCTCCGAGCTTTGTGTCAGTTTTTACTAGAAGAAGAGATTAAGCAAAATTTAGATGAAGCTAAACTAAATTATTCCAGAATTTTAGATACTAGGCATTTGTTACTGAATTTTTCAGATGATTTCAAATTTCTGGTGGGCTTTTGACAATTATTGCCTTTGTGATTTATTGTTACTTTTTAAAATTTTAAGAGTATTTTTTGCCCTTAATCCAAAGTAGGATGGTAGACCTTTTCTATTTTTAAATAAATCCTTAATTATGGATTAATCCAGTAATTATTAATGTACATATTTTGAAATTAAACCATACAATTTTAATTTAAATTGATTTCAGTTTTTTCCACATCTAAGTAAAATTTGCAAAATATGTATAAACCAATTTCTTAGCTTGGAATTGAAAGCTAATACTACCTTAATGTTACTTGGTACTTAATACTACCTTAACAACATAAATATGGTGTTAAATATGTTTCATTCATAGGAAACAAGGATAAAATGTTTCTGTCTCCTGCATGTTGCAAAACATAATTTTATGTTAATATTGAGAATGGTATCTCTCTACCTAATTATCATAATAACTTTTAGAAATTCAAATAAATTTACTCTTAAAGTATTAAGTATATCTGAGAATATTAAAATAAACTATTACCAAAAAATACTGGCTGAATGGTTGTAGTTATAAGAAAGTAGTAGCATCTTGAGAGCAGCAAAAGAGTGGGCTCCAGTGTTTAGATGTCCTAGAGAAGATCATTTTTAGAAATTGAAGGGGGTCAGTGCCAATAAATCTCACCAGTTAGGAGGCCTGAAATCTCCACATCAGATTCTATCACCAGGCCCCAAGCAGGCCACTCCAGGCTGGAAGTAGGTTCCAGAGCTCAGGTTTGGGGTGGAAGCCCGTGTTCTGGGCTGGGGAGCACATTATCTCCTGGCCTAGGAGCAGAGTGCTATGCAGTATGGGCTCTAGGGTTTTCAAATCTCTTTTGTCTAAGCTCCCGGAGACAGGAGGACTAGGGGAAGAACCTACCAATGGCAGAAGAAGGGGTACAAAGGCCAGAATCCAGGCATGTTTTAAAAACCACTTGACCAGAGCTAGAAAATCAAATGCTTGCAAAGGTCACAGAGTGAACTATTGTACAAAGCAGGAATAAGGTAATTGGCATTGAACTACATCTGCTGTGAGCAAGAATAATGCCTGCTTTGTAAGACGTGGCACAGACATGCAATCGACCCTGCCAGAACCTGTGGAGGGAAATAAGGTCCAGAGGGCAGCGGGGCCAGACCTCATAGGACCTTGGAGCCAAGGTGAGGAGTTTGGATTCAATCCGACGCTGATGTAAAGGCTTTGGAGTTTTAAACAGATGGTGACACAATCTGGACTTCCAGGGAGGGAGTCAGGAGTGGAATTGACTAGACCACTTAGCAGGCCGTGCTCGCTCCAGGTGAGACACGGTGATAGTTGGAAGTAGGTGGTGGCCTTGGGTGAGAAAAGAGGACAGGCCAGATCCAAGATGCATTTTGGAGGTGACGTCAGCCAGACTTGCTGAAGGAGAATGAGGAGGTTGAGGGAGGGAAAGACGTCCAATGTGACTTCTGGTTTGTCCCTTGAGTAGGTGGACAAATGTTCGGGGCATGCCTGCCTCACTGACAGGTTCTAAAATTTCAGTATTGCTTCAGATCATTTGAACTTATCCAATGATCTTTTTGTTATTGTATTCCTGTGGAAACCTCAAATAACCATCACTCAGCTAATACCACTCTTTCATCTTACCACCCAACATATGTTGCCTCAGAAAGAACCTAGACAGATCTTTAAATAATCTGTGTTAGGGAATGTGTAGACATTTTGTCCTAGTGTTCTAAGTTTCTGTTGAATATTTTCACATGTTTTGTTCAAAGTGTACTTTATTTTAATAGTGAAGAAAGATGCACATGGGCTTTAAGTGCTAAAAACAATGAGGTCCTTTGAAGGCCTAGGTGCACATGTGTCGAGGGCAGTGTTAAGACAGAGATGGCCATGTTGGTTTCTGTGTATGTGCCCAGGTCCAAAAACAAATCTGAACACATGAGCACTGATCAGTTAGTTCCCATTTAATAGTGAGTACATGTGGTGTTTGTTTTTCCATTCTTGCCATGCTTCCCTTAGGAGGATGGTCTCCAGGTCCATCCAGATTGTTGCAAAAGGTGTTAATTCATTTTTCTTATGGCTGAATGGCTGAGTAGTACTCCGTGGTGTACATATACCACATTTTATTAATGCGCTTTCATGAACCAATGGGCACTTGGGTGGATTTCCCATCTTCGCAATTGTGAATTGTGCTGCAATAAACATTCTAGTGCAAGTGTCTTTTTGATAAAGTGACTTTTTTTCCTTTGAGAAAATACCCAGTAGTGGGATTGCTGGATCAAATGGTAAGTCTACTTTTTTAGTTCTCCATACTATTTTCCATAGAGGTTGCACTAGTTTGTAGTCCCACCAACAATGTGTAAGCGTTCCTTTCTCTCTATACCCACACCACATCTATTGTCGTGGGACTTTTTGATAAAAGCCATTCTCACTAACCAATCAGCACTCATGTGCACACATGAAAGTAAAACTCAGCAGAAACCATGCGAGTGGGAAGGGGGAGAAGAGGATGGTTGAAATCATACCTAACAGGTACACTATCTGGGTGATGGGCACACTTATAACTTTGACTCAAGCAGTACAAAAGGAATCCATATAACCCAAACATTTGTACCCTGGTAATATTCTGAAATAAAAAAATAAAATACAAAACAAATCAAAACAAATCTGAAACGTCTTGCAGAAAAGTTGAAAGTTGGATATAAACTGTGTAATAGGTACAGTGATAGAAGCATGCATGGATTGAAAACCACTCTATCTGGTGGACACATATGAAGATTCCTTTGCTCCCCTTGCAGTGTAGACTATGAATCAGGAACGGACCTGGCTTCAAGCTTAACCTTACTGTTGTGGCCACAGGAAAAATCATTCCTCTTTCAGAGTCTCAATTTTTTTACTTATAAAAGATGGATAATAACAGCTGGTTTGCAGGATTACTATGACATTAAAAGTACTCACTGTGTGCAATGCGCACCACGCAATAGGATGGACATATTTGAAACCTGGACTGAGGGGGCGGGGGCAAGGGCAACACACATAACCTAAACATCTGTACCCCCATATTATGCTGAAATAAAAAAAAAGGGAAAAAAAAAGTACTCACTGTGAAGTGCTTAACACATCTATTTTGCCAAAGTAATTTCTTTTCATTACAGTTTTTAATAAGATGATTCATTCATTTAGTGTCGTATTTGCAGACCTATTTGAAGATCACCAGCAGCTTCCATGCACCAGGCTAGCTGCTGGGAGTGGTGGGATGAATGAGACTCTCCCTGCCTTGGCCTAGTATCAAAATACATTCTAACCCTAGTGTGTACTAAGTGCTATTAGAATTAAAATTTAAAAAGAAATTAAAACATGAATGGGAAAGCATGAGAAAAGATTGGAACCTTTGAACCTTATTCAAAGTAGAGAAAGTTGGAGAAAAGTAGGTTTTCAAGGGAAGGCAGAGAATGAGCACAATGATGGTATGAGGTTGCATCTTCTATCTAGGAAGTGGTGAAGAGTCCAGGGTGGGTGCAATGTAGGGTATTTGGGGGCTGTGAAGGAGAAGTGGTAGGGGAAATCTAAAAGGGAGCAAGAAGTCTGGACTTGGCCTGAGAAGGAGGAGCAGACAGGCAGCATTATGTTTTTAAACCAAGTTGTAAACACTTAGCCCACACTTGTACACCTTCATACACATAGCCTGGCATTTGCCATTTTAAATGCCTGGAACATACGTTTAACCTAATTTTTATGCTGGTAAATAGCCTTTTAAAAAATGGCTTTCCTGAAGTACACTTGACATACACTAGAGTGCATATATTTAAAGTGTATGATATGGTAAACTTTGACATGCGTGAACCTATAAAAATCTTATCATAATCAAGACAGAGAACATATCCAATGCCCCCGAAAGTTCCGCTGTGACTCCCACAACCCACTTCCCTCCCCTCTCTGGGATACACTGACGTACTTTTTGTCACTACAAATTAGTTTATATTTTCTATAGTTTTATATTAACTGAATAGTACAGTATGTTCTCTTTGTGTGTATGTGTATGCGCGTGTATGTACATCTTCCTCCCAGCATGAATATTTGAGATACATCCAGGCTGTTGTGTTTATTAATGAATGAATGATTGATTATTCACTCACTCTTAGTGCTGAGTAGTGGCTCATGGTCTGGGCATATTACAATTAGTCATCCATCCTCTGATGGATAGTTGGATTGTTGCCAGGGGCAACCATTACTTCCACTCACTTCCATTGACCTGATCTCAGTCACACGGTTGTCCTCAGTCTCAGGAAGGATGAGAATATGTCTTCGAGCTGATCTCCCCTGACATAGGACGTGAGGAACATGGTGGGCAGTCTTTGGGTGGTCGACCTTAGTGAGCCAAGACTAGCTTGATACATTTGATTGTTTCATTACATTAAGCTTCTGGTGGGCACATAACTTAAGGTGTAGCATGGTAGCAGCTCATGCGGCTGAGTATTGCCTCGGAAATGGCTTCAGAACAGCATTTGAAGCCATCTGTACAATATACTGGGCAAGTACCTTTCCACACTGTGAGTACATAAACATTCCTGCCTCCAAGGCTCTTCCTGACACATATGGAAGGCAAATTCAGAATTTGAAAATCATTTTATGCTGTAGTCTCTCAAGTCTTGTCCTATTTTTGTGATTGAGAAGAACTTAATTCTGACTTAACTGACAATGTAAATCTCCTTTTAGTTTACCATCCATCAGCAAGATTGTGAAGAATCTTCACATGCTCACAGAATGTGAGTGTGACCTAGAATGGAGGATCCCTCAGCTCCGTGTTACTTTATATACATTATTCAGACATGAGAATCATATCAACTTCTAAATAAAAATGTTTTTGAAGGCTTTTTTAAAAATTAAAACTTCAAGCTGCAATCAAAACCAAAAACTTTCTTTTAGAAATGTAATGTCAAAAGCACATAACCCAATATAGTAAAATATTAGTTTATTTATTTAAAAAATTAGCATATCTCAGTTATAGTAAAATTATCACAAAGAAAAATATTATACTAAAACTCTATTTTCAGTATTTACAAGTTAAATATCCATTCTTGGTTCACCTCCACCTCCCGCAGTCCAGTGACAATAGCCAGCCTGCAGAGGTACATTGTCAATACCGTCTAATTTTAGAGTGAACAAAAGAAACAGGAAGGTGTTTGAATAGTAGGCTCAGAAACAGAGCAGTATAATGCACATAACAACGAAAATGCCTTTAAAATGTCTAAGTAACTCCTAATCCTTTCTCGAGAAATTGAGATACTCATTTTTGACTTGCTCATTTTGTACAATTCAAGAAACGACTTCAAGTAAATGGATAAAATTAAAAATCATTTTCAGGATTACATTTAGAGGAAGGAGAACAATGATGAGCCTTTTCCATGAAGTTCAGGGGTGTGATGAGTATATCAACTGGCTGATGCCCCCACAGTAGAGCCCTGCAGCTGCACGAGGCAACACCAATGAGAGAAAGAGTTGTTTGCTCATCCCACCCCAACGGGCCCCCTCAGGCTGCTGTAAGCAGAACTGGCTTCTGTTCCTGATGAAGAATGAAGGCAAAGGGTCCCTGATGCCAGGACCCAAATGGTGGCCCAGCCTGGTCCTTGCCAGTGTAAGCGGTGCTGGTGTTTCATAATCATCAAGCACCTTCTTAGAGCACCACTCTAAAATTAGCTCCGCAATCACAACTTGTTCCTCCAGTGTTGAAAACTATATCAAAATATTCAAATAAGTGACTTTAAAAAGTTACTCAACGCTTCATATTTGGCATAGTTTATCTAGTGAATGTAAGACAAATAATTGTATCCAGATAGTATAAAAAGAGTCTTCGAACATAGATTTTGTATTTTTGCTAGAGGGTGGAGAGAGAATAGTTGTAAAATGACTCACCCACCCCATCTCTCAGTTCATTTTTCTCTGCCTGACTCCTGTAGGGTCCCCATTTTCCCTTGATAACTTAGAGAATAATTGCAGTTGCATACTAGTTAGAACAATCAATTTTCTCATTCAATTTATATTGTTCGACTTTTAAAAATCAATATTAAAAATCAACCCAAATATTCTCTGTGCAGTTTTGCTTTTGGTTAAAAAATATCATTTAGTACAGACTGCTGAGCCCAGCCAGTATAAGCAGCCTTACGTGAAAAGCAAATTATAACCACAATAGGATATTTCTACACATCTACTGGAATGGCTAAAATTTGAAAAAGACTGAGAAAACCCAATGTAAGTGACGATCTGGGGCATATACTGCTTGTGGTGGTGTAAACTGATACAAGCACTTTTGAAAACTATAAGGCAGTTGTCCTGAAAGTTAAATGTTCATCTACTCTATGACCTTGCAATTGCACTCCTAGGTATCTCCTTATGAAAAATATGTGGGAATAAGAAGACTTGTATTCAAATATTCTTAGCATTTTACTCATAGTAGTAAGAATTAGAGACAACCCAACAGGATAATGGATGAACAAATTATGGTGTATCGGTGGAGTACGTTCAATCCTGCACTAGAAAGGAAAAAAAAATGACTAATAGGTAAACACCAGGGATGGATTTCAAATATATTATGGTAATTCAAAGAAGCCAGACATAGAAAAGTACATATTGTATTTGTTCTAGAACAAGTTAAACCAAATTATGGTAAAAACACATGAGAACGGTGGTTTCCTCACTGCAGAGGAAACCACTTGGGGAAAATTTCTGCAGGGACAGAAATCTGTACAGCTCGATTCGGTGTTGTCACATGGAGAAAAACATTCGCCAAAACTTTGTAAACTGTATGCCTAGGATCTGCACTGTTCATAATATGTTTTTTTTCAATGAAAATTTTCATTTTTAAAAATGCCTGTATCTTTTTATTTTAAGCTTAATTCATTTTCAGGGACTTTCCCTTTGTCCAGATACTTCTGCTCCCCGATTTTACCCACCCATTCCATCCTTAGGATCTTCCTTTCCCTCTGTTTTCCTTGGATGTTATCACGGGACCCTGCCATCTTCACCAGATACCTTGTTTATACACTTCAAACCTTGTAGTCACATTAGAACCTACTGCAGTCAGGCATTACTCCCAACATTCTATTAAATCTGCTCTCAGTAATATTACTAAGAATCTCCTAATTTGCATTTTTGCATTCTCTTCCTAATTTTCTTCCTCATTGACCCCTATGTTAGTTAATATCATTAACTACAATCTTTCTTCTTTAAATTCTCATCCTCCTTGGTTTTTGTGATGGTACATTCCCCAGGGTCTTTTCTTTGTTTCGGATACTTTCTCTTAATACTTAAAGGCTAATGCTTGTGTTTTCCCCAGATTTTGCCAATGGTCTTCTTCCCTGCCTGTTTTAAATACTCCCATAGAGTTAAAAAAAAAAAAAAAAGTACTTTGGTGCCAATAATTACTAAATATCTAGATTAACTGGTTACTTTTTGCCCGAGATCCAGTTTGGGATTTTTCAATGCACAGTTATTTCTAGCTGTCCTGCACACACCTCAAAATCAAAACCTGAACTCTGTGTCTTATCGACTACAGAATCTCTTCCATCTGTACCATTTCCTTTCTTGCCAATAGCTTCAGCAGTTACTGCCAATGTAAAAAAACAAACAAACCAGAAAACCACACACAAAACCCCCACCTTAGTTAGCTTTGTTTCTTCGCCCTCTTTAACTGCACTCCTTCACACTCAGCTAGTTACTTTTACTACTATCAAGAATATATCATTAAAACAATTTTATTGTTCTCCCTCTTGGTTCTGCTTAGTTCTGGCTCTCATCTTTTCTCACCTAAGCTACAGTAGGTGCCTTCTGGTTGTTTTCTCTCTCTCTTTTTTTTTTTTTTCCTGCCCTGCTACATTCTACATTACCAACAGAATTCTCTTCTTTTTGAATTGCAAATCTTGTTTAGTGATTTTCTACCAACTCTTTTAAAGGTTACACAGTCACTACATGATAAAACCCCACTGACTTAGTAAGTCGAATAAGAATTTCATATCTTGCCCTCAAATATAGGTGACAAACATTCTTTATTGTCCACCCCAAGCCACCTCCTCCTTCCTTGTCTACAAAACCTAATTTTTATGAGGTGCCTGGAAGAGACCCCGTTAGCTCCGGGAAGCTAGGGCTGAGCTGCTTGCTCAGTGTTGGGCATGTGATCGTTTTCTGCTGTGTAATGTGTTTGGAAAAACCACGTGGAAGCTTCTGGCAGAGATTTTTTTCTCTGACTGAGGCCGTATTTTAGTACATTTCAGCTTTTGAATGCAATGGCTTGAGTGAGGACATGAAGCCTGAAGGTCCTGCAACCACACTGCAGGGAAGGGCCAAGGGAACAGCAGAGATGCCAACTCAAAACCAAGATGTAGCTAAAGAACACTAGTGACGTGCCCACTCTGCGATAGTTTTTATTTTTTTTCTCCTTATTCCAAACCCTGCCAGTATTAGTTAAAAATTAATTGAACTTTCAGTTAAGTAGAGCTAATATTAATCTGGTTCTCACCATTTTATGATATTATAGGAATTAAATACATTCAGGGAAGAGTTTTATTTAACCTGAAAACAGTTTGAAAATTACATTCTATTACTATTGTGTTATTATGTATTTTTTTCCACCCGTGTGATTTTTGACTTTCAACACATTTTATGTGAAACTTTTTGCACAAAACTAATTACTCTCAATGACAAATTCCTAATCCAATATCGGCCACTCACTGGATATTTAAGCAAGAAGGTTTTATGCTCTCTAAAAATAAATGCATCTAATCTACCCTTTTTCATTAGGACAGAGTTAAAAAAAATGATCATAAATATCTGTGATTATTTTAAAAAGCCCATTTAAAGTAAATTCTTTGTACAAGTGCTTGTTTTGTATACATTTGGTCAGATTGTTTAAGAGACTATATCCTTTCCTCAGGGCTTCTGTAGTAGTCAGGATGGTTTTCTTTGTTTATCAATATTCGAATCTGACATTTGGATGTCTAGTATTTACCCATGGCCTAGATTTCACATCCCTCCTCCGAAAATTAAGCCAGGATTTAAAAAAAGAAAAAGAAAAATGGAAAACAAAAAAGAAAACAGGAACAAATGTTTAGTGGTTGGTACTAAATCAAGTTTTACCTGATGGACTTGGAAGAATGATTTCAATAAAGTTCAGAAAATGCATGCAATTTTCTTCTTCCTTCTTTTTGTTAACTGGTCGAACTTTTCAATTTGCAAAACAGCTAAGGAATTTTTATTTATTTTACTTATTTGTATTTTAACCAAATTTTGGAGGCACTTAAAATTTTTGGAAGTTGATAAATCATGGAGAGCCTATATAGGGATGTATCTTAGTTTTTTAACTCCACTGTTTAGAACTTCACTATATCATGGTTTCTATGAATAACATTTTTATGCAAGATGGTTTGACAATAGTAAACTCTGTACTGGGGTTAAAAATGCCTGAGTTTAGGGGCCATCACTAATATGTGAACTTAGGGCAATTAATTACCCTCTCTAAATTCTAGGTTTTTAGTCTGAAAAATTGAAATGATAGTATATTGGGTTTTTTTCTTTAAGAGAAGAAGACAGTACACAGATGCCCCTCCACCACACACACAATAATATATATAGATGTACAGTATTAAACACAAAGGTAAAGCATTATTATGCTATTTTCAAGATAAAATATTGACAGTTCTAAAAATATAATAGACACTGATAAAGAGAGGAGTCTTTGCTGCAAGATCATCCTCTCTTTTAAGATGTCCCAGAGGTGAATCTTCTTCATGGTACGCTGGCTGTGCACAGCAATTCATTACCTGGCCTTATTCTGAGACCATGATAGGCAGAATAATGCCCCCTCCTCAAAAAGAAAAAAAAAAAATCTATGTCCTCATTCCTGAAACCTGTGAATGTTAGTTATGTGGCAAAAGAGACTTTGCAGATAGAATCAAGATTATGGACCGTAAATAGGTAGCGCCCCTGATTCTTCAGGTGGATTCAATCTAATCACACGAGCCCTTTAAAGAAGGGAACTTTCTCCAGCTGGAAGTGGAGCCATGTAGCCCAAAGGAAGTGATGGGGATGGCAAGTGTGAGGGCCCGAGTTGCTGCTTGTGGCAGAGATGCAGAAGCCACATGTAAGGACCAGGAAAGGCCTGGCCTCTAGGAGGTAAGAGCAGCCCCTGGTTGACAGCCAGCAAGGAAACAGGGAACTCAGTCCTACGACTGCACAGAACTAGATTCTGCCAACACCCGGATCAGATGGGAAGTGAATTTTTGCCCAGACCCTTCATGTAGGAGCCCAGTAGGCCAACACCTTGACTTTGGACTTTTGAGGTCTGGAGCAAAGAAACCAGTGAAGCCAACCCAGACATCTGACCTACAGATCTCTGAGATAACAAACTTGTGTTGGTTTAAGCCTCTACATTGTGGTAATTGATTATGGCATTAACAGAAAACTAACACAAACACCGAGCCCACCTGCCCCAGGAGTAACAAGAAGGCACATCCTGCCCCAGTATGCGGGGGCTCCAAGCAATCAAACGACTACCCCCCATCCACAACCAATAGTCAATAAATCTAAAAAAGGAATGTTTGTGAAGCACATAATTAATATAATTAAGACTTTTAGAGAAATACTGTTTTGTCTGCAAAGCCAAGGCCAGATGACTAACATGAAAATCTGAGATCATCAGAGAGAAGGAATTAACATTCTCCTTTTTGGGTCTTAGGGCTATTCTAAATAAAGCCGCAGCTTAAATTCTGGAGAGATTTTAAAGCTGCCTCTTACTGACTGGATCAATCTTCGCTGTATCTCTGTGTTTTTGTAAATGGTGTATTGGGCTTCTCCACAGGGCCAGATGTTGGAGTAGACTTTTATTTGTTGGACAGGAGATTACAGAGAACTCTCAATATAAAAGTGTCCACCCTGGATTTCATTAGGGAACAAAAATGAGCTATGGCCAGTCCTGGGTTTAAATAGGGACCCGGACTCAAAACACAGATGTTTTCTTCTCTTTTCCGGGTCAGAAAAAAACAGCGCTGCTCAAAATTGACCAGGTCTCCTGTCTCCCCCCAGCTGGTCTTCTCAGGCTGCCCTTTGGTTTCAGCTCGTCTCCAGCTGTCCAGGCCTCCTGCCTCCCTCACCGCCAGCATCCCAACACACCTCACTTAGGAGGGACGGGACCAAGGGAGACAGTGTAGCTAGTCTGTCCCTTTCAATCACAGTTAATGTATCTATTTCCTTCTGGTAAGGACCCCGAATTTCCAGTTGTAGAGTGGATTAAATTTTGCAAAACTGTCTTACCTGATTTGGCTCCCTATTTTCCTATCCCCGACGGCGATTCCGTCAACTTTTATTCATAGAGTTGTCAGGAGCATTTTGTGTTTACTTCTATATGGTTATGAGTCACTGTGAGGAAAGGTCGCTCATGTTTTATTCCTACCTCAGCATTCATCTAGCTACCCCTGCTCTGAATAATATACAACGTGTGCCATACAAAGAAGGACTTTAGTCATACTGATTCTAAATTTATTGCCTTTTTAATTTTATAGTATTCGTTTGCTCAATGTATAATGCATAGTTTTGTTTTTGGCAGTCTGAATGTCTACCAGACACTCGTGCAAAAATGCAGTCCTGGTGGTGATCAATAAACAAGAAGAGCTTTTCACTAGAGTCATCAGTCTCTGCATTTTATTCTTCCTCAGCAGAATACTCCTAAAAAAAAACAGGATGAGTGAAAACTGTTAAGTAATGCAAGACCTGTGGGTGTTGTCAGGCCATTTACTTCTCTGTTAAAACTTTTATTTTTAATCAAGTCTTTCAAATTTCTTTTTTTTTAATTCTGCACAGGTCAATACCTTCCTACAAGAAGTGAGTATTCTGGTAGTTACATTAAAAGTTTCTAAGGAGTCATTTAGCTATTGAAGCAATTCATTAGCAGCTGAATGCAATGTATTTGACTATAACCAGTTGCACCAAAGTTTGAATTTTGATTTCCAAAGTCCTCCAAGACATTTACTAGAATTTCGCTTATTTATGTCTCCTTTCTTGTATTTACTTCCCTTTTTGCTGGAATCTGAGCTCACAGGTGAATCCCATGGGACATTACGATTCAGCTAATATTCGGTGGATCTAGGCTGAGGCTGGAATGTCTGCACCCTCAAGCACTCCCAGGAATGGCTCATGCTTCAGCTCCGGGCATGTGTCTACACACAGGTTAGGAGCAGGTTAGGAGCACTGAGTGCAGACACACGCCCACCTTGTTGACTTCTGGTTCTGCTACTCAATGGCTGGGTGACATGCAAGGGTGGGGGAAGATAGAAGATACATTAAATAATGTGGCATGGCCTTCCTGATATGGTCACATTTGAAAAAAGACAATTGAAAAAGAAAATTTAAATTTTCTCTGTCTTAGTTTTCTCATGTGTAATATTATTTATCTAATAATTTTATAGTTAGTATAAGATGCAATAATGCATGTAAAATATTTAGTAGCATGCCTA